>JAKTVG010000371.1:0-63189 GCA_030557085.1 Candida gigantensis
GGTATTTTGTCGATGTTGGCTAAATGGTATGGTTTTACAATTCAAGAAATCGTGGAAATGGCCAATATATCAAGTATAAATTGATGTAATATTGTTCCTAAGGGTATAAAGATTGCCCTAGCATACTTTGGTGAGAGTTCCACTTACAATTGTGTATCAAAAATGACTAAAAACAATAACAATATTTGGTGAAAATTTTGCAGCAAAATATGATCAAAAAAAAAGTTCATACCTCAAATCAAGCATGAAATTAGTCTTTGCTTGATTTCAAAATATAAATAGACTCGATATTAGTATCCACATAGTTGTGGTTCGTGCTTAGGATGAAACATATAGACAATAAAAGTATGAGTGAATAGTATAATATTGAACCTATTCCGAGCCGAATAAAGACGATCATAACCATTACATGAGTCTTGAGATGAAGTATTCCAAAAATGGTAATCGAAATACCGGATTTGAAATGATCTTTTTCTCGAATGTATACATCCACATTCAATTTCTTGCAGACGTTGTATGATTTCGTCAAAACGTTTAAGAAAGAGAGGTAAGATCCAATCCTGCTTACCCTAAAAGAAGTATCAACTCTTATCTTACCTTAAGAAAAAACAGTCGATTTTTGTTGATTAATGCTAGGACTATCTTCCAACAGTATTAAAAGATAAACACGTTACTTCCAAAAAGATAGAAAAGAAACGCCACAAAATAGAAAGACTTCGCGTGTCAATAAGACCACAATAATTGATGTTACGATATGTAACCCAAGCTTGGTGGTGTGGGTTTTCTTGCGAAATAGGAGCAAGCAAAAAAAAAAAAAAGGTTGGCGTAATTCTAAACCCTTGCTTTTCTCTTGCTGTACGTAACAATTATCCAAGAGATGCCTTTAAATACAATAGACAACATTGATTTGGCTGATTTAGAATCACAACATGTCCCAATCACACTAAGATGTCCATTTAAAGAATGTAATGCCAGGATAATAGCATACTCCAACAAATTACACCCTTTGCAAATTTCAAATGCCCCGAAATCCATTAAAGCCAAGTTTGAAAGTCAACCAGAATTATCAGTGGAATCTACTCACTTCTATAAGATCAATGATGTTTGGGATTTTGATAATATCGGGGTAAGTAGACCATCCAGTGAGATTTCTCAAGATCCTATCTTGAGTGATGAAGAAAAGATCCATATTGAAAGATTGCTCGTTTGTAGTGAATGCGATCGTGGACCTTTAGGATTTGCGGGGATCCCTAAAGGCAAAGAATCAGATCATAAGAATCTAATATATTTCTTGGGTCGGGACAGTGTGATTTATCAATATTGAGAGATACACAACTAGATTAGTATAGATAATGGTCGGGAGTATACTGTATAGCTTATATTTGAACTTACTAGAACAGCATATATATTAAACCTAAGAGCTAAGAACCTTCGCATACTGCCGATAGATTGGAGGCAAAACTGTTGATCGGTTGAGGGATATTAGTACAATTTACCGTATCGGCCGATACACTTTTCAGCACACAGGCACGCACGGCAATCAATCTAGACCCAAATGAATGAATGAATACAACATGAACGAAGAAAAAAAAAATAGTAAGCGAGACAACACGAGCAACTGACATTTTTCTCTTTTTTGTCACTCCTTTCTTTTCAATTTCCATTTCCTTCAACACAACACAACTCAACTATACTCAACAACCAAAGAGCCATGTCTAGCAGAAAGCAACAAAAGGATAAAGAAAGACAATTGATCGATGCTGTAAATAGCAGAGACAACGAGAACAAATGTGGGGAATGTGGAACGTCGCATCCAACTTGGGCCTCATATACATTGGGTATACTATTGTGTGGTCGATGTGCTTCGATCCACAAACGAATTCTTGGACCTCCAAATTATAGTATATCGAAAGTTAAGTCTTTAACATTGGACAATTGGACAGATGAACAAATTAATCAATTGAGAAGAATAGGAAACAAGAAAGCTAAACGAAGATGGAACTCCAAGAGAATCCCATTCCCTTTCGATGGGGATGACGATGTTGCTGCCGTCGAGCAATATTTGAGAGACAAATATCTTAATGGAAAATTCCGCGATGATAACATTGAGAATTCAGATTATGAAGATAGATCTACTAAATTCAGCGATGAAGAATCAGGAAGATATTCACTGAGAGCACTGTTAAGACTGAGATCAAATAGTGTACGTAGTCAAGGTGCTACAACAGTTCCAAAATTAACTCATAGAAAATTGACTACTTTCGAGTATACCCAGTACTCCACACAAGCTTTGAAACTAAGACTGTATGGGTACAATGATCGTGATGCGGTATTGGAAAGTTTGTTATTGAGTAACGGGAACATTGATTTTGCACTTGATATATTGGAACTAGATGCAAAAGTTAACCCAAGAAAGGAGGAAACGGCTCCACAATTGCCAAGGAGACCGAACCCAAGTGCTTCCAACGCAAGTGGGACTGCTCAAGCACAACCTAGTGTTACTGGCAATCCACAACAAGTAACTGATGAATGGTGGAATGGCAGTTCTATGCCTCCAAACCAAGTACCAGCAGTTACTGGCGCGGTTACTGGGATGCCACAAATATACCAATATACGGACCCAATTACCGGCCAAATTTCATATGTTGATTCAAATGGCCAAGAGTACCTCGATCCAAATAACCCTCAACATCAACAGCAATTGATGCAAATTTCCAATCCTCAACTAACAGCTCAACAAACAAACAAGCAAAATATAATGTCGTTATATAACCAACCAACTGGTCAAGTTCCAGCACAACAACAGCAACCTCAACAGCAACAACCACAACCACAATCTCAACAGCAGCAATTCACAAGTGCTATGTATACTCAACAACAACCACAATTCACAAATGCTATGTATATGCAACAGCAGCAACAACAACCTCAATTCACTGGATTTGGTCAACCACAACAAACAGGATATGCATATGGCCAGCAACAACCACAACAACCGAACGGATACTGGAGACAGTGAGTTTGAGGTGAAAAGAGTTTGAAATTTATCATGAATCCAAAAAGATTTCTCTATAAAATAGGTTAGTACAAATGATATATATACATACATATTGTTACGATTTAGAATGCTGTGTTGATATTATATTACTTTGTAGAGGTAGTTAATTCAAAGAATATTTTTCTGGTAGCGCGCAAGCTCGCATTATGACATCACGGGATCATTAAGGAGGCAAAAAAAAATAAAAAATAGATTGTACTGACCTCCTTCTTCTTTGTCCAAACTTCATATCACTTGCAAGGAACAATGGTGGCCGAACCAGTACAAGCAACAGTACAAGCCTTGAAATACTACTATAATCAAGCAAACGGATTTCTAGAAAACCAACATGACAAAATTGTCAACTCCTCATACTATGACAAACTACTTGAATTAACCCATGGCAAAAACAGCGATAAACTTGCAACGCCTCCTGCATCGGCATTGAGATACAATGGTCAACAATCACGAGTCATCGACATCTGGCACAAGTTAATACGCAACGTGAGTGAGAACAAAGTGAAATACGGAACGATTCTAACTATTGGGTTAGGGTTAAGTGTTTTTGCGTGGTCAAGAGCATCTAATTCTTCATTGAAGAAGGGGAAGAGAAGGGTGCCTAAATTAGCCAATGGTGCTCGTCGTGATGTCGTGTTGATTGTTGGATCGCCTACAGAACCATTGACTAGATCTATTGCTGTTGATTTTGAGAAACGAGGGTTTGTGGTGTACCTAACATTGTTAGATGTGAATGATGTGAAATATATTGAATCGAATCCGATTAGTGATGATTTGAATTACCTCAACATTAATGATTCTAAGAATATGGATGACCACATTTTCACATTCAATCAAATTTTGAAGACTCCAGTTGTACCATTTGCAAATGCCCATCCACACAATTTACAATTGAAAGCAGTTGTGTTTGCTCCTAGTTTGCATTTACCTGTAGGACCAGTTGAAAACATAGCTATTTCCTCTTGGATCAAAATGAATGATCGATTCTTGACATTTTTGAAGTTGTTTTCTTCTGGATTAATTCAGTTGATTAGATCACAGGATTCAAAATTGATTTTGTTGAACCCAACTATCTTAAGCACATTGTCAATGCCTTATCATGCTCCAGAAACAGTTTTCCAACAAGAATTGAAATCATTGTTTACGATATTGACTAGAGAATTAAGTAACCAAAACATTTGTGTCACTCAAGTAAGATTAGGTAATTTACATTTACTGAACCAAAAAATAAGTTCAAATGCAAGAATTGAAAGTTTGGTAAATTCTGAGGTTCGTGCATGGACATCAGAAATGAAACAATTGTACGGTGATGATTTCAGTCGGATTCAATTCAAGGCAAATCCATTGAAATCAAGTGGTGGCAAGGGAACTCCATTGGTGGAATTATACCATTTATTATTTGACTTGATATATAATGATAATGTTAATCCTGCTGTTGTTTATTGTGGTACCGGTGCTAGGATTTACGATTGGATATCAAAGATCTTACCAGAATCCTGGGTCCAAAGATTGTTAAATTGATTCATCATTATGTAAATATATCTGTAGTAGTATAGCCCTAATAAAATTGGAAAATTGTAAATGTGCACGACTTTCTCATCTTATTTTAAATTCAATGAGAGAATGGGAAAAATTTTTCGTTGCTTTCTTCTTCTTCTTCTTCTTCACGTCCATGAATCAAAGATTTGTTATCAAAGCTTACAAAAAGACATCATTGGTATGTCATATATCTATGCTTTGGGGAAAGTCTCCTGTCACTACAGCGGAAACGTAATGGATTATCATCATTTTCCATTCAAGATAACTTTATACGTCTTTATGATTTGTCTAACAAGTTCCCCTCGATTGCCACTGGCATTTGTCCTTTGATACTTGACCAAGGTGTTCTGGTCCTCATTCCCCTAAAAAAAGGACCAGTGGACATCAAACCGATTGAAATGTATGGAATAGGGGATTCGTGTCTATTGGAAAAGAGTCCAGGTTGAGTTTTATATCAGGATGAAAAAAGTTTATGGGGGTCGACATTTACGTTTTTTTGTTCTTTTGGTTTGAGATTTTGGATACTTGTGAAGTCGTTCTTCTTTGCATTCTTTTGGTCAAAGGTGTACTAATCTATTTTGATTTTATCTTTTTTAAGCTCTGGTACATCTTGATCAGAATGTACTCGAATGCATTTTAGAGGATACCTCTTCTAAAGTATTCCGATTTCGAAGGGATGGGAATTCAATGTCTTTTCTAACTAGCTGAATTCCTTGTTAGTCTAACCTGCAATTTCATTGGTTTCCGTATCTTATGGATATGCCGTGTGCAAAGGGGAGGAGCCTGTTTCAATCCGAGATGTTGAAGTATCTTTATTCTTCCCAGTCATGGTTTTCTTAACTCCTGATTGGTTGCCTATCGTTTGCATCTGCACTCGATTATTTCGACATTCGGGGCTTCTGTGTCCTAAACGAAAGTTATAACAAATGATCAATGTTTTTTGTTTTTTCTAATTTTTTTCAGGGGAAACATTTGATTAACCCAATGGAGCTTATTCTTGTGTTCATGGACGTCACCCTTTCCTTCCAGGTCCGTTTATCTTTGGGATATACTGCATAGTCAAATATGCCGGGCTTAAAATTCTACATATGTTTATTCTTCGTTTCTGTTTATTGATTTGTTTTGATGTGGGTGTGCGGTGAAATATGATGTTATGGAACTTTTTATAGAATGATGAAACATCCAAGCAACATAGAGTCAAGCTCTGATTTCGTTTGATACTCACTGTCTGGAAAGATGGCAGGTTTATCAAAATTGAAGAGAATTGCATAATATTTCTGATCCATTAACATCTTGTTCTCTCCTCCTTCCTACAACAAAACAACACTAATAAATACAGTTTATAGTTTATATAAATCGAAATGAAAATAATATTACTACTAAAAAGAAGAGCTATAGAAAATAAATTAATTAAATAAAAGGGTAAATGGGGGCGAAACAGCCGTTGTTGTTGTTCCTGCATCATCATCATCTACCAACCAACATTTTACTCTACTTTCCAATGACTAGTTAAACTGTTTCCTCCACCGGAAGAATTATCATTACCCAGTAATTCAGCCGCGTATAAAATCAAAGTTGTTCCCATATTAACCCAATTCCAGAATTGCCATGGATGAACAATCACTTGAACACTATCCCCATTTGAATTACTACTCCATAGTGGCCAAAGCACCAATTCGGTGCCCAATTCTCCACTATACGATAACATTAGATGCGTGTAGACGGCAATTATCAAGCACGGAGAATAAGCATATATAAGCCGTAACATTACTGATGGCGGTTGATGATGAGGTGGTTTGAGACGGAATGATTTCCTGGTTCTTAATTGAGGTTGGTTAAGTGAATCGTCATTGTGGTTATTATTATTAGGTGATGTAGGTGACGATGGGTTTGAATGCGAAGATGATGATGAACCAGGAAAGGATAAATTAGACAATGATACGGCTGAAGTTTGACGTGAGCCAGATTGTGGGGTCTTTGGCGGCGTGGATGATGGATAAGATACAGATTGGTACAATGATGGAATAATTTTGGTAGCAGCGTAAAATACACCAATCCTATAAGCCAAATTCAATAATAGAGGTAAAGTCAATGTCTGTACAGCCATAATTAAGAACCTCCAAACTCCTTTGAATGATGATGGTAAAGTCGATGCCAAGAATGGAACTACCTCGGATATTGGATTTAAAATTGATGGTGGGATCTTTGGAATTTCCTTTTTCACGTTTTGTGTGGTTAGTGTAAATAAATTAGCTAATGCCTGAGAAGCACCCTCTGATAAAATGGGAAAGGTTTCATAAATACATTTAACAATGTATGCAAATAACAAAGATGATTCAATCATGGACCCCTTCCCGCTCACAATACCAAATAGACCCAACCCCAAAGTTGTAGTCAATAATGAGCCCAATAAAGAAGCACTAAACATGTCAATGGTGAATGGTAACACGTAAATACGATACAAGAAATAAAAGGACGCGGCAATCACAGATCCACTTCCAACAAGGGATAATATTAACCACGAATCCGATTTGTATATGGTGAGCCAATTGATAGTTTGGCCAAGTGCTTGGATCAACAATAAGGAACAAAATCCTTCCAAGATTGTAAATATAGGAGTGGCATTAATCAAGGCAAATCTCCAGATCATAATCGGATTAAATCTGTTCTCACTTGCAGATCTCTCATGACTATAATAACTCAAGAAATATGTCAACAAACTAGGAATAAAACAATGTTGACTATAATAAATTATGGAAATCCATCGGAAATATTTGGTTCTACGAACTAATAGTCTTATTGTTGTTAAAACAAAATATATAACCAATATCGTTAATGAAAATGTCAAGCCACAACGGATCCCGCCAACATCAAACGCAAGCGGTATAGTAAGAATAATTAGCCCAAGATAAATTGATGCAAATATGGCTCTTATAGATCGAGACACTGTTTTGACTAAGGACATCTTATCAATATTGTCGACATATATATGTACAGGATGGATCAAAAAGGGCACGGCAGGGAGGAGGATAAGTCTGTGATCTGTGATAAGGAAATGAAATTGATTGATGGATCGACGTTAATAGTCTGCGAGTACTGTTGAAGTAAGTCTAAAGTAATTGCACTTTTAGTTGAGATAGTCCTGTAAAATGGATTGGAATTGGACTGTGGTTGAATTTCAAATGTAATTTATTTTTTCTTTGTTACAGAGAAGAAAGAAAAAAACAGAAAGAGATCGTCTGGTTGTTGTTGTTAATTGATTGAGCACAAACCAAAAAAAAAATTATTTTTTTTTTCTTAGTAAAGTGTGTCACGTGATTGGATTTCCCTATCATAACCTGCATTATTCATTTATCATTTTAAGAGCTTGTTTTTGGTACTGCTGTATTCATTAATTATTATCATTATATTCCTCTACATACATTGAATAAACTGTGTTTCTATGCCTATCTTATCCTTTAACAATTTTCGCATGCTACTTTCCAGTAATTTTTCATTACATTCTATGTCAAATCCTTCTAGATATCTAATGACCTCAAACTTCTGTAGCAAATCCACATCATCCGCCTTATTAATTGGAGGTAGGCCATACTCCTGAGCGGACATACCATCTGGAAACTTTATAGTACAACAATATGTCGTTGTTGATTGTTCTGATTTGTTAGACTCTAAATCACGACGATGCCTGCTTCCCATGGATGGAAGTATTGTAGGTACTTTGATCTTAGTAAATATTTTCATGAGTCCAATACAAAATGATTAGGAATACAAAACAAGTGAAAGTCAGAAAACTGGACCTGATATATATATATATGTATATTATGCTTTGTGGTTTATTTGTTGTGGAAATTTGTTCTTTATATTAAATGAGTAATAGATTTGTTTCAAGATTGTGATTGGATCAAAAAGCAGAGCAAAATCATAAAATATTGAAAGAGAGAAGATGAAAAAGAAAGTTTAAACTAAAAGTAAAGGGAGGAAATGAGTTCTATTATATTAAGGTTTAGTTGATGTGTGACTAATGTGTTCATTCGGAATAAATGTAATCGGGGAAGAAAAGGAAAAAAAAATCTCCTTGATTGTAGGCTGTTACGCATAACACACAGCACAGCGATAGCAAGCTATTTCCAGAAAAATCACGTCGGTAATTATAGCTTAGGTCAATCAAAGCCATCCCCGCTTGGTTCTGGAAATAGAGACATAGTAGATCAAATACAGATATCATTGGTTTCTATCGGAAGCGTCTCAAAAAGACGGTAATTTGCAGCAATTCGGAAAAGCCAAGAAATCGGAAAAGTTAAAAAAGCGGAAATAACCACTAAAATTGAACCGATTGCCGATATTACATCAAAAAAAGGAAACATACCATTCTAGACGTGTCGATTTATTTGGTGTAGATAGATGCGGTCTCTCTCCAACTGGAGGAATCATAGTATTGTTGTATTATAAATTCCCCTGCTTCCATAGATGCTGGTTAAGTATCATTACAAAAAAGAAAAGACGGGATGGAAAAGTCACGCAGCCGTAAATTCCATTTACATTCATCCCCGGCTATTCGTATTCATTAATAAAGAAAAGGATACAGGATTATCTTTAATGGTGCTTGTTGTTTGCTTTGAAATATCTCATCTCAAAGACTTGCTTTTTCCTTTCCAGATACCATTGGAAATGGGAATGGTCTGGAATGGTGGGAGTGTACTTCAACAGTTGCAAATATCATTTGGTATGTTACTTCTGTAATACGCCTTGAATTGCAACTAAAATGAGACTGTCGTAGAAACAAAAGGTTGGTTTACATCAAAGCAGGATCTAATTATAAACTTTTTGATTGTTGAATAGCTTAGATGTGTGTTGCAATCCAGACCCCACTCACAAGATATTTTTCCCAGACAACGACATTGCAGTGGGATAATGTACCGCCAAGGAACAATAGATCCACAATTATAATTTTGAACTTTCCAGCAATAATCTTTTGAAAACCTCTACATATTCTATTTTACCAATTACAATCCATTTTAGCATAAACTCTAACTACTCTTACAAGCCTCAACTTAAATAATAGTAGCTAAATAAACAAACTTTTTTATTTAGCACACATCGATCTAACGTCACCTGAATAGTATCCATTATCTGTTTTACTGGGTTTTGAAGGAAGTCTTAGCACGCCAAGCAAAAATGTGAGGCTTTAACATTGTACAAATTGACTAGAGGTTTGGTAATTGCATCTCAAATGAATGGTGATTTGGACACCAAGATAGCACAAACACACGCCACAGTACAAGAGCCGAAAACTTCCCAGCACACCGCGAGTCCAGGACCAGAAACCTAGATTGTATTGTCTTGTAGTTGATTTTACCATGCCTAGATAAAATACTAACAGTGGCTCCCTTGTTTTTTTTCTTGTTTTCTTAGGAGGTGTGGAGCTGTTGGTTCTTTAAGCGACACCCACCCCTTACTGCTGAAGAATGAAACCCCACAAATGCACATATCAAACCAGAACTTACAATGGAGATCGAGGTTGCATCAATATACGAGATTATCTTGTTTAAAACTAATAATTGAGTTATATCACGTAAGTTGAACAAATACGCCTCAAGACGGAACGAAAAATCGAAAACCAAAAATACTGTGTGGACTAGAGACAATAGGCGCTCCCAACTAAAAAACATTTGCAGCCCTGCGGCTGTAGATCCTGATATTTTTGATGCAAGTTTCACTAACTTCGGTTTTTTGTATTTAGTTGAGTCATTGCTCAACTCAAACGTAAGACACTTCAAATAAGGCAGACCATGGCCAATTTGGATTATTGTTACTTTAAGCTTCGTTCGTTCACGATAAGTTCAGGAACGTTGTCACTTTGTGTAATCGTTAGAGCCACACTTTACGCATTCGGTTTCCGAGATACTTCTGACATCTATTGTTTAAAAATTTTCACTTGGCTGCTGAGTAATTTTGCAACTAATGTCTAATGGAGACGGTTTACTAATCAATTTTTAACCCCATAAATATACTCCCACTTTTCCTGTTGTTTTCTCTTTTTTTTTTTTCTTGTTTTCTTTTCGAAACTATTACACAACATGTCTTTCCTTGCTGACCCAATCAAGAGATTAAAATGGGGTATTTTCCCTGTTAGAAGAATCGTGGATGAGGATGAAAACGGAAACTTTACTGATTCATATGAACAACAACCAGAAAAAGACGCCGCTTCAGATACTAGCTCAGAAAAAGCCGAAATTTCTAAAGAGGCCACTCAATTGGTAGCTAAAGAAACCTCGGTGCAAGTTTTAGAATATCGTGACGAGAAAGACCGTCCTTGGTGGAAATTCTTTGATGAATATGAATATAGAATCAATTCCAATCTCAAATCCCAAAAGAAATGGTATAAATGGTTTCACGAAAGCGACACTCCGGAAGAACGCCGTGTGATTATGAAGCTTGACATATTATTGACTTTCTATTCCTTAATGGCATACTGGGTGAAATTTTTGGATCAGCTGAACTTGACAAATGCATATATTGGTGGTATGAAAGAAGGGTTAGACATGAAAGGAAACGATTTTGTGAATACTGGTGTTATGTTTACTATTGGTAACATTGTTTTCCAAATTCCATTCATATACGTATTGTATGCATTACCATTGAACTATGCCTTGCCAATGTTGGACCTTTGTTGGTCAGTTTTGACTGTGGCTTTGTATAAATCTGGAAGCGTTGGTGGATTGAAAGCAATTAGATTTCTTATTGGTGCCTTTGAAGCCCCTGCTTATATTGCTTATCACGCTTTGTTTGCCTCGTGGTTCAAATCAAGTACCGGCGAAGTTGCCCGTCGTGCAGGGTTCTACTACATGGGTCAATATCTTGGTATTTTGACTTCCGGGTTGTTGTCTGGTGCTATTGTTAGAACTATGGATGGAGTTGCTGGACATGCAGCATGGCAATGGATCTATATTATTGATGGTATAATATCTGTAGTCGTTGGTATTATTGGATTTTACATGATTCCAGGTACTCCTGAAGATTGTTACAGTATCTTTTTAACCGATGACGATATTAGAATTGCTAGAAGAAGAATGAAAGCAGATCAGAAGAACTCCAAACCTAGAGAAAATGCCGTCAAATATTTCTTCAATTTAGATATTTGGAAAAAAATATTCACTTCTTGGCATTTCTATGTGTTATGTTTATGGAATATCTTTTGTTGGAATAACTCAAACACTTATCCCGGTGCATATGCATTATGGTTGAAATCACTCACTGATAGTGAAGGTAATCTTAGATTCACAGGCGGAAGGTTACAAGATTTCACTGCCATGACACCAGGGTTAGGATTAATATGGTTGCTTCTAGCTAGTACGTTGGCTGATATGTTTAGTTCACGTTGGGGTACCATTTTGCTTACACAAGTGTTTAATATATTAGGAAATGTGTTGTTGGCAATATGGAATATTCCTGAAGGTGCGAAATGGTTTGCTTGGTGTTTGCAGTATTTTGGGTACGCAATGGTTGCAATCTTGTATTCTTGGCAGGGTGATATTTGCAGAAGAGATATACGTGAAAGACAGGTTGTGTTGGTCTCTATGAATGTTATTGCACAGCAATCTACAGCATGGATATCTGTTCTTGTGTGGCCAACAGTAGAAGCTCCTAGATTTTTGAAAGGATATACTTTTACAGCTTGCAGTGGTTTTGCATTGTCAATTTGGACCATGGTTGTGTTATGGTTTTATAAACGCGAGGAAAGAGAAAATGCAAGAGCAAATGGTATCGTCCTTTATGATTCTTCCAAAGAAGATTTGGAACAGGTACAGTTGCGATTAGACAATGACAATACATCATCTGAATCTGAATAATCTAAGTAGTTAATATAAATTGTGTAATTCTATTACATTTTGTTTCTACACAACTTATTTTTGGTACCAGTTCCCTGATAAATTAAACGATATTAATCTTGTAAATGATGTAACAACACACAATTCAGTCGTATCTTCCATAGTTAGCATCCAGAGTTATGAGTGGCAGAAAACAGGTTTTTCATGACAGCAATGTTAATTCCATGGTTTTAAGTCGGTATTATTATCAGCTAACTTTTTTGCAACCATGGAACTAAAATTATTATCAAAGAAATCTTTCGCTCCAGCATTGGTTAGTGAAGAAAACAGGATTGAATCCGCTATTATTTTTTTCTACTTCTTTTGATATGTCAGTTATATTTGATTCCACAGTTACTATTCAAGTTTTCCTTATAGTTTGGTTATTTCTTCTGCAACTATATGTATCTTTCGGTATGATTTAGCGATCCAGTCAGCATCAGACCATTTGAAAGGCACCTTTGTTGTGTATAGTTGTTTCACGAAAGAATTTTTTTCATGTTTTCAAATCATAATGTATGCACAAAACAACAAGCTGTGGGATCCGATGACTTATTTATAGAAAGCTTCTATGCTTAGTGGTTAATTTACTTGTTATGCAAAATTTATCTGTATAAATTATTAGAGTGTAAAACCAAACGTTTATAGTCAAATGATGTATCTTAAGAGCCTTAAGTTCTAAATAAGATATATAGAAAGATTTGATCTAGGAAATTAGACAAATTTATATTGTAGCATTTAATACAAACTTGCCGTAGAGAAAGTAATGTTGTCTATTTGACTACAAACGGTTATTTAGCAAGTAAGTATCAGATCAAGTACAAATATCGTTGGTTTATACTGGAAGCGTCACAGCAAGAAGGCAATTTGCAGCAATTCGGAAAAGCCGAGAAATCGGAAAAATTAGAAAAGCGGAAATAAAGATACTTTGAACCAAGCAATCAAACCGACAATATGAGCGATATTATATAAAGAGTAGGAAAAATAAGAGTCTAGACGTGTCGATTCATTTTGTGTAGGTATATGAATGCAGCGGAACTATAGCAATGTTTTATTATATAATCCCGTTCTTTGTTACAATTAACTAAAGTTTCATACTAAAAAAAGAAAAAATTGGACTAGTCACCCAGCCTTAAATTCCACTTATATCCATCCCCGGCTATCCGTATTCATTTGGATAGATGATGTATTCTTTATAATGCTGTATCTTGTTTTCTTTGAATATCTCATACCAAGGACTTGCTTTTTTTTTCTGGAGACAATTGTAGATGGGAAATGGTCTTAAATGACGGTGAGGAGTGTTTAACATAACATTAATTGATCGTTTACTTCGTTTTACACCTTGGTTTCTAAGTAAAATGAGGCTGTTTTTGCAACAAAGGCTGATTTGCAGCAAACCAGATTCGTATACAAACATTTGATTGTTCAACAGCTTTGATCTCCGTTTCGATCCAAGCCTCCTAAGACATTTTCACCAGATCACGATATTGAAGAGCTCGGATGATGCTTCACCGTCAAAGGGGCTAGAGATCCACAATTATAATTGTATCCATACATACAATATTCTTTTGTACACCTAAAATCCAGATTCGTAAACACCTAACTGCACATACGAATATCAACCTAAATAATAGTGGCTAAAAAAAAACCAAAAAAAATCATTGAGCAACATCGATCTAACTTGCTCTCAACAGTAACTGTTATCTGCTGAACTATCAAGGGCGTTTTTCCATGCCAAGAAAAAACAAGAGGCTTTAACTGTACTAATTGACTAGACGATTGGTAATTTTATCTCACACCATTGGTGATTTCGATATCAAGATAGCACAAACACACGCCACAGTGCAAGTGCCGCATAATTTTCCTAACCAACCAAGAGTCCAAGACCAGAAACCTCCATTTTCTTGTAGTTAGACAAAATACTAGTAGTGGCTCCTCCTTGACTTTTCTTTTTCTTAGGAGGAATGGGGCTAATTTTCAACTCTCACACCTTATCACCAAAGAAGTAAAATCTAGACGGATATACCAATGAAAGCTTACAATATGTATATATATACGAGACGGTATTGTTTTTCAAACTCGTAGTTGGCCGTAGTCATATCACGTGAGTTGAACAAATCCGCGACAAACCGAAACACAAAATCTAAAAACTAAAAAAAACTGTGTAGAGTCAAATAAACATTTAAGCGCTCCCAAATAAAAAAAATTTCAGCGATGAGGTGGTAGATCGTGTTAATTTGAGGCCAATTTCATTAACTTTTGCGTTTTTATAATTGGTGGAGTTATTGGTCGTCGCAAGTGTAAGATACTTCAAATAAGCCCGAGCTTAGACCAGTTCGGATTAATGAACTCACTTCAAGCTTGACTCAGAATGGGTTCAGGAATGATGAGTCACGCCTTGTGTAATCGCTAGAGCCACACTTTGTGCATTCAGTTCAACTATACCTCTGATAACAAATATTCAATAATATTCATTCGGCTTTTGGGTAATTGCGCAACTCGAAATAGTACGATATTCCGTTTTGTGGAAATGATTGACTAATAATTGTTCAGCCCTATAAATATACTCCAATTTTCCCTTGGTCTTTCTTTTTTCCTTTTATTTTTGAAATTAGTATAACAACATGTCTTTCTTTGTTGACCCAATCAAGAGATTAAAATGGGGTATTTTCCCTGTTAGAAGAATCGTGGATGAAGATGAAAACGGAAACTTTACTGATTCGTATGAACAACAACCAGAACAAGATCTCGCTTCAAACTCCAGTTCGGAAAAGGCCGAAATAGCAAAAGAGGCCACTCAATTGGTAGCTAAAGAAACCTCTGTGCAAGTTATAGAATATCGTGACGAGAAAGACCGTCCATGGTGGAAATTCTTTGATGAATATGAATATAGAATCAATTCCAATCTCAAATCCCAAAAGAAATGGTATAAATGGTTTCACGAAAGCGACACTCCTGAAGAACGCCGTGTGATTATGAAGCTTGACATATTATTGACATTCTATTCCTTAATGGCATATTGGGTGAAATATTTGGATCAACTGAACTTGACAAATGCATATATTGGTGGTATGAAAGAAGGATTAGACATGAAAGGAAACGATTTCGTCAAGACCGGGGTTATGTTTTCTATTGGTAACATTGTTTTCCAAATCCCATTTATGTACGTATTGTATGCGTTACCATTGAACTATGTCTTACCAACATTGGATATTTGTTGGTCAGTTTTGACTGTGGCTTTATATAAATCTGGGAACGTCGGTGGGTTGAAAACACTTAGATTTTTTATTGGTGCCTTTGAAGCCCCTGCTTATCTTGCATACCACGCATTGTTTGCCTCCTGGTTCAAAGGAGGAACCGGTGAAGTTGCCCGTCGTGCGGGATTCTACTACTTGGGTCAATATCTTGGTGTTTTGACTTCTGGTTTGTTGTCTGGTGCTATTGTTAGAACTATGGATGGTGTTGCTGGACATGAAGCATGGCAATGGATCTATATAATTGATGGTATAATATCTGTGGTCGTTGGTATTATTGGATTTTACATGATTCCAGGTACTCCTGAAGATTGTTACAGTATCTTTTTAACCGATGACGATATTAGAATTGCTAGAAGAAGAATGAAAGCAGATCAGAAGAACTCCAAACCTAGAGAAAATGCCGTCAAATATTTCTTCAATTTAGATATTTGGAAAAAAATATTCACTTCTTGGCATTTCTATGTGTTATGTTTATGGAATATCTTTTGTTGGAATAACTCAAATGCTAGTTCTGGTGCATATGCATTATGGTTGAAGTCGCTTACTGATAGTGCAGGGAACCTTCGATTTACTGGTGGAAGATTACAAGATTTCACTGCCATGACACCAGGGTTGGGATTAATATGGTTAATTCTAGCAAGTGCATTTGCTGATATGTTTAGTTCACGTTGGGGTGCCATTTTGTTCACACAAGTATTCAATGTATTAGGAAATGTGTTATTGGCAGTATGGCATATCCCGGAAGGTGCGAAATGGTTTGCTTGGTGCTTGCAATATTTTGGTTGGGCAATGGCCCCAGTCTTGTATTCTTGGCAAGGTGATATTTGTAGAAGAGATATTCGTGAAAGACAGGTTGTGTTGGTGTCTATGAATATTCTTGCACAACAATCTACCGCATGGATAGCTGTTCTCGTGTGGCCAACAGTGGAGGCTCCTAGATTTTTAAAAGGGTATACTTTTACAGCTTGCAGTGGTTTTGCATTGTCAATTTGGACCATGGTTGTTTTATGGCTTTATAAACGTGAGGAAAGAGAAAATGCAAGAGCAAATGGTATCGTCCTTTATGATTCTTCCAAAGAAGATTTGGAACAGGTACAGTTGCAATTAGAGAATGACAATACAACTTCTAAATCTGAATAATCGAAATAGCTAATATAAATTGTTTAATGATATTCCCTTTTTCCTCTTTCAATTCACAATTCGTCGTACCAGTTCTTCTCTGATATATCGCATGATTTTATTCCTGTGAAAGATGTCACAGTAAACATTTCAGTGGTGACGTGACCGTATAGAATGTTACAAAGTGGCTCTATCCACCATAGTATCAGAATTCACAATTATGAGTGGCAGAAAACTGTTTTTCTTGACATCAATGTTAATCCGTGGTTTTAAGTCGGCATTATTATCAGCTAACTTTTTGCAACCACGGGATTAAAATTATTATCAGAAAAATCTGTCGCGCAAGAATGGGTTAGTGGAGAACCCAGGGTTCCATTCGCCTCTACCCTTTTTTTAACTGACCTTGATGTTACAAAGCAAGTTAGTTCTACCCTATGTGATGATTTGAAGTATAGCGTCCTCATTCAAACTGCAGCTATATGTACCTTTGAGTATAATTTTTTGAGCAGGCGGCCATCAGTCCATCTATCTTTGTTGTCGAGAATCGGTGTTTCATTAAAGAATTTTTTTCAAGTTTTGAAATAATAATATGTGCACAAAAACAACTACCTTTGGCACTCCATGATGAGTTATTTATAGAGGCTTCTATGTTTAGTGCTAAAAAGATGTAGATTCCAAAAACGATTTGAAACTGTCCCGATTGAGCACTGATAAAACTCAAACCAAAAAGATAACAAAAGGCTGAGGTTGGTTATTTATATTTAGTAAGATATAAACCCGGAAATGATGAAGCCACTCGGCATCTGATCTTCTATCCGTCCCCACGAACACTATTGTTCATGATCGAGATTTGCCGAGAATCTCACTGGTTAAATCAACGCGATTTTGTGCTGGCTCAGCGTTAATCTCCATTGATTAATAATTATGGTCTCGAGCTGTCAGGTGATTTGATTTCACATCATTACAAGAGACAAGAAAAAAGCAACATCCCATCTGTAAGTGAAATTGAAAAACAACGAAATTTAAAAATAGCAATGTTTTTTCTTTTTAAATGGCATGTAGTATCAAAAGTTGTGGTTCCGCCTGACGTACTTGTGATGACAAGGTTTTCTTGGCTTAGAGGGTCCAACGCCAACTTGAAACTTGACGAGTTTTAGGTAGAAACTAAACCCAATCCACTTGATTTTTAGTTTATCAAAAGCATGCAGTCACATGGACCTCCCACAAAGCCATTTTCCACGCGTGAAATATAATTTATTCTTACTTTAGCGAGAACCAACGATAACAAAGAAATTATGCCACAAGTTGAGTTATGGGGAAAATCTGAACTGGCTTATTATACTTCCAAATAAAGTAAAAAGATACCCAGAATAGTTTTATTATTCAAAAACCCCTGTGGTTTATTGTAGTCGGTGTTATTTTTTAATGTGTATATTGTTTGGGTTTTGTTCATGAGAGAAAGTGGGCGGACTTAAATTCCAGAATGATACGCGATATATATGCTGCAGCAAAACGAAAACAATAAGGATCACAGAAACCATTTCTACTCATTTATCTTATGCATGCTCTATGCCTTGCGTTGTTTCTGCTAAGATTTTGCCATTCGATGCCATGCACCTCCAGTAATACCAACTACTACTACTACTATTCCTCCCAAACACAATTGCCAGAATCTGCACCTATCTGTGCCAAGAAATTATCTGATGGCTCGTATAACATTCACAACATTCTTCAACCTTTTTTTTTGTATTGTGTTCAGTCTGTAGACGAAGGCCCTAGAATCTCTTTGCTGCAAATGAACACTTTAAACAAGAAATAACAGAAAATGCACACAATAAAGAGATGTCTTATTCAAGCTTTCCAATATAAATCTTAATTACAATTTCATTCTCTTATATAAATACAGGAGTTTCTTCTCCGTTCTTCAAAATTTCGCAGCTTCTTAAATGGTTGATCTTATTTATCATTTCTGTTTTCACTATATCTGAACCAACATCAACCCCAAAACGCATATTCACCCATGCAGTTCACATTCGTTTATTCACTCATTGTTTTTGTCGCACTGGTCATTGCATCTCATAGCGATACTCTCACCAAAGATAGTATACCATTGGCAAAAGCTATATTTGCATGCAAACTAAATGTACATGAATCCGTCGGATATTGTAACACCAATACACCAGAAGATTACGGTTGTATATGTACCAACAAAGACGCAATTGCAAATTTCATTGGGTGCTTTGCTTATACCCAACAAAATTCATCTGAAGCAGTGGCATTTTTTGTGGACTTTTGTCAAGAGTACGGTAACTCAACCGTTGACATGGATGATATATACGATGCTTACCATAATTACACAGAAAAGGGCTACTATAACGTGTCTAAGGTATCAAATAATGAAACATATGCCTACTCCTCGTCTGAATCAAATCTCGACAGTGAAAATATGGGCAACTATGCTTTTTCTTTGGAATTATCAATTGATCAATTTTTAGTCAACTGGGATAATACTTTTTTTTATGGTGCTGGTATTTTGGGTTACTGGGCAGTAGTTATTTTAGTAGCTGGATTCTTAAACTGGAGCAGATACTTGTACCCTGGATTAATGACCGATCTCACTGGACCGTTCTCTAACTGGTGGAGAAAGAATATTTTGTTACCAGCTACAATTGGGAAAAAGAAGTCTCAGAATTATAAATTACTTAAATTCTTTGAGTTTTACATGCCATCGAGGTTTGAAACTATCATTTTACTTGGATTCGTTGCCGTTTGTACAGTCACATTATCTATCAATACTTATTTTGCTCAAGGTGATGAAGTGGTTTTCTCCAACTACGATGCTAGACTCAGATATGTTGCTAATAGAACAGGTACGTGCTCCACTATGATGTTGCCATTGGTTATTTTATTTTCTGGTAGAAATAACATTCTTGAATATATTACGAAATGGAACTATGCTACGTTAGTCACTTTCCATCGTCATATTGCACGTATGATGTTTGCATTTTTTGTCATCCACGCAGTGTGCTTCACTATTGCCTTGGGTGATTCTTATGGCCCAGTAATGAAATTGCCATTCATGATCTGGGGTACTGCTGCCACTGTGCTTTCAGCAATAATGTTGTTCCAGGGTATGTTGTTTTTCAGAAGAAGATGGTATGAAGCTTTTGTTCTTAGTCACATAGTTATGGCAGTGTTTTTCGTAATTGGTACCTGGAAACACATTGTTGATCTTGGCTATATGTGGTATGTCTACGCCGCTATTGGTATCTGGTGTTTAGACAGACTCATTAGACTTGTTCGATTATTCAGATTTGGATTTCCTGAAGCTACTGTTACTTTGATGTCAGATGAGACCTTAAAAGTGGTTATACCTAAAAAAGAAAATTGGATTCCTATTCCTGGTGGACACGTTTTTATTTACTTTTTAGTACCACAAACTTTTTGGCAATCACATCCATTTACAATTGGTCATAGTGATGCTAAATCATTTACATTATATTGCAAAGTTAAATCTGGTATTACTTTGAAATTGTACAATAATTTGGTTAACCTTTCTGATAAATCTGCAAAAATAAGAATTGGTGTTGAAGGTCCATACGGAGAAACAAGTGATGCAAGAAAATCAGACACCGTTGTTTATATTGCAGGTGGTAATGGTATTCCTGGAATGTTTTCTGAAATCACCAATTTATCATCAAGATACTCTGCTACCAAATCATCCAAGAAATTGAAATTATACTGGATCATTAGAGAATATCGCTCATTGCACTGGTTTTATGAAGAATTGGAACTGCTTAAACTGATGACAAATATTGAAACCACGATTTACGTTACTCAACCAAACAATAATACCGCCATTAATGAACTAATTGGCAGGGTTGGTCACTTTAAATTTGATGCTAAGAGTTTCTATTCAATGGGTGATACAAATACATTAACTTCTGGTGATATGCTGGATCGAAAACAACATTATGTTTCAGAGATCCGAGACATGGTTGAATATGAACTACCACATATCAATTTTATGCATGGTCGTCCTAATATAGAAAAGATAATCGATCTAGAGGTGGAAGAGGCAAGATCAAGTATAGCATTTGTCAGTTGTGGTCATCCGGCAATGGTTGATGAAATACGTCACCAAGTAATAGACGTTTTGGATAACCAGGAAAGAAAGAGAGTGGACTTCTACGACCAATTGCTTGGCTGGAGTTAGAACAAAAATTTCATAACCATTTAATTTTCTATTTTACTTCTTTTAATTTGTGTTTTTTTTTAAAAAATTATTTTGTTTTTTTATAGAGTTTATACCTCCCGTGAATTGGTTCCCTACGTTTGTACTTTAATTAATTAATAATATGATGTTTTTATGTTTCAAAAATCACTATTGTTGTTTTATTTGCAGCAATTCTCGCTCAAAACTTAATTGCTAAAATCAAACATAAAAAATGGGACCATATCGTGATGCATAGTAGATCTCTGATTGACACCACTTTTTTAGAAGAGTCGACCCATACACTGGTTATGATTTAACATACTGTCTATTATATCCTATACTTTTCAATAACTAAAAACGTCACCACCATGTATAGCTTTCTTCTGCTCCAAATACTCCAAATACTCGTTCCATAACTTATCACCTCGTTTCAAACATGCAACATCACCAACCATAATCAAACCATACTTAGCCCTAGTTAATGCAACGTTCAATCTTCTCTCATCCCTCAAAAACCCAATAACCCCTTTTGCATTGGATCGAACACATGACATAATCATAAAATCTTTTTCTCTTCCTTGGAAAGCGTCGATCGAAGCAATCATTATCCCTGAAACAATGTGAATTGTAACAGGTTTTGAATCATTCTTCAAATCATCTATATCAACTTCAGTTTTCATTTGTTCATTGGTTGGATTGATCAAGTCATCTTTCACCAACACAGAAGATATCAAATCACGTTGACCAGAATACGGAGTGATTATTCCAATCTGCTCTGGTTTCACACCCTTGGAAATTATCAATGTACGCAAAACCTGTTGAATGTACCCTATCTCATCACGGTTTGAGTAAGTATACCCACCATCTTCACGAAGAAAGTTCCTCACTGACTGTTCGCGGGCTTTGCCTTGTGTATCCCAGAAATGTAACGGACTAGACATTATTCCTGGCAACTGGCGTGCGCTTGCGTCAATACCATCTTTTAATAATCCCCCATAAAATTTTGTTCTCGGAAACTCACTTATTTCTGGATGCATACGATACTGGGTATCCAACATATGTGGTGTTTTATAAGTACCATTCAACAAAACTCTTTCAAACAATGATAGCGACAAATTAGGTATCAATGAAAAACAACTCAATTGCTTTTGATCACCAACAAGAACCAACTTCTCAACCGATGGCAACGCCAATGGAATCAAAGTCGTCGGCTCGGAAGATTGAGTTGCCTCATCAATAATGACCACTCTCACATTATTCAACGATTTAATCCCACCTGAAACCACCGGTGTTGCCAAAACAACTTTTGCCTGAGTGACTATTTGATTCGATAAAAAGAATCTCTCCTGGGCATATTTCTTGTATGCCGTAGTACCAATCGATGGTGCCATGCCTCGTTTCATTTCATCCACTACTTGTTGGTATCGGACAGGCATTGCATCGTACATTTTGTGATGTAAACAAATCGAAGCCAACGGATGTGAACGGTTGTAATCACGTTCCTTTTCGGCTGCGGTGATTCTTAGAATGTCCTTTTCATGATTCTTCATTAATTTTTCAGCGATGTTATCAATGGCAATGTTTGATGCCGCTACAACAAGGATAGGATACGTGTTCAATGAATTAAGCAACTGTAAAATGATTTCATAAATTGTGGATGTCTTACCTGTACCAGGAGGGCCTTGTAATACAGTGATGGAATTGTTAAGTACAGATTGGACCCCCTTTTTTTGCGATTCGTTCAAACCTTCACCTTGGAATTTCAAAAAATTTCTAAATTCAATCTGTCTAATCGGTTCTTTTCCCAACAACATCTTTGTGAAACTTGCATTACTGATGGTTTTCATGGCATGCAATACTCTACTGACTGGTTGAGAGGCAGGCAATATTTTCAAGTTTGAAACATGCATTGTTCTAGGTAATGCCTGGGACCACGGATGCAACTTAATGATTAACTCAATAACGTCTTTCTTAACTCTTCTTCCTTTTTTACTGGCAATTTCATCAACTGTAGCAATGTGACCTGACCACATTATTTCATCATTTAATATTAAGAAAATTGCTTGATCAACCAGGAACGGATTTTTCTTGAATTTTTTCAATTTTTGAGATACAAATTTATCAATAATTTCAGGAGCCATGGGAATATGTAATTGATATTGATTGTTTTTCTTATCTTGATCTTCATACCAAGATATGGTGAAATTCTTGGAGTCTATAGTGTTCAGTTCATTGTTTAACTGATCTTCTAAAAATACATTAAAACTGATTTCCTTGAAATATTCCGTCATAGAATCATAAACGAGTTTTGGTTTCGAGGATGGGTGGAATTTTGTAATGTATGGTGGAAGAATGAGTCCATTTGATTCTAAAGGTTCTTCAGTCTTGTCAGGTATCCCCGATTTTTTCCCATTTGGATTAGACTTTGTATTGTTATCCAATTTTGGTGTGTTAGCTGCATTTGACTTGGAATTTTTCAACTTGGATTTGTTTTCAGCTTTTTTCGAATCTCCTTTGGGTTCAGATGACTTGGAATCTCCTTTTGCTCCAGGGTTTTTAGAATTGCTTTTGAGTTCTGGCTTTTTAGAATTTCCTTTTGGTTCCGGCTTTTTAGATTTTGCTTTGGGTTCGGATTTTTTGGAATCTCCTTTGGGTTCTGTATTTTTAGAATCTCCTTTAAACCCTGGCTGTTTGGAAGGTTCCTGCGATTCGGTTTTTTTGGAATTTCCTTTATTTTCTAATGATTTTGCAGCTGTGGTTTTCAAATCTGGTTTTGGTTTCTTATCTGATTTTTTCCCATTACCTTGTGACGGCCTTTCAGGTGCTCCTTCTGCAGCACCGTTCGCATCTATAGCCTTTGAATTTTTAACTGACCCATCATTTGGTTTTGTTTCCTTCGTGGTTGTGGCTGGTTTTGGTGTATTTGACCTCACTTGTTTATCGGGTCTACCTGGTCTATCACTACTATTCCCAGGTTTTGGTTTCGATTCATTCCTCGGAGTAGAAGGTCTAACAGGTGTTTGGGCTCCACTGACAGACGGGCTCTTTCCAGATCTAGGAGTTGATTTTCCGCTGGCAAATGGACTTTTCCCTACTCTTGGTGTTGACGTACCGCTTCCAAATGGGCTCTTTGTTGATTTCCCATTGAATTTATTGTCTGACGGACGCTTGGTAGAGCCATCGGATCCAATAGCTTTAACAGTTGTCCCAGATTTAATATCACGTGCATTCTGCTTGGATTGCAAATAATGGGCTTTCCTTGCTTCAGCTTCAGGGTCTTCTTTTCTTGGTCTCCTTCCCATTTTCCCTCTTTTACCTCCTGCTTTAGCTCCCACTTTTCTTTTCCTTGATGATTTTTTAATGATGACTTCTTTAATACCCAATAATTCTGATAAAAAAACATCACTGTCTTCACTAATAAATTTCACGTTATCGCTTTCATATTTCGGTAAACATTTCCTGCAAATCACTAGTTGACCCGATGAAGAATTAGCTACGTACAAATGAGAATCTTCACGACACTCCATACATTCTATGTCTCTAAATTTTAAATATTGTGGGAACTTGCTGAAAAAGGCACCGTTGGATAATGTGTAACTTGCGCTGGGTGTTTCTCCAGTCTTTTGATTAACTTTTTCAAGACATAGCTGACACAATAATGACATATCACTAAACCCGTACCTGACAATAGTCAATTGGTGAATATTATTATCAGAACACTCTTCACATTCTATCGTTTCATCTAAGCTTTCGATTCTGACTGATTTGTGTCTAGTCGCCGAAAGATGCTTTTGGATCAAACCACCTTCGGTGAATTTCTCAGAACACGTCACACAGTTATAGCTTTCACTTGACATATGATCTTTTCCTTTGGTTGAGTCGAATGGTTGTGCTAATGTGAAGAGATGAAATTTTTTTTTTTATCTTTTTTTTTTGTGTCAATATGCATCATATATACTTAACATACATACGCATATGTTACTACTAATATACATACAAACTAATAGCTACAGTTGTAAGCAAAAAAGATTGCAACTAATTATACAAGATGTGTCGCTTTTGGGAATGAAAATACTCAATGTATATCGACGCTACCCATAACGACCCATTCAGAAACATCTCCTTCACATAGTATCAACTTTAAAACACTAAAATCCCACACTACATCCAAGTCAATATCCAATATTCTTGTATTGATGTTTCTCCATAACGAACTGTGTATTGGCCACAAATCACTGTAAACCAACGAGACATGTGGGTCGTATTCTTGCACAGACCAATCAGCTGCTTTGTAAGGTGCAGCCTGTCTAATCAAAGACGTATCAAATTCCTTGATTTCTTGAGTCTTGCTCTTTCTTTTCAGAGGTCTCCTCTTAATTGTGTTCCCATGGTTATCATTTGTATAAAGGTGCGGGTTTTGTTTGATATTTTCCTTCTCAATGTCTTGTGGGATAATTACAAACAATTCACGTATGATTCTTGCGAATGAAACCAAATTTGGGTCTTTTTCAACCTCAAAGTATAATTTTTTGAAATACTTACGTTGACTATTCACTTTGCCGAGCTTCACTAAACTTTCATGGTTTTTCGGCAACGAGTTCAACGCAACAGCACTGGCTGATAATATTCTGTCCACGTCATCTTTGGTCTTCGAAGGGTCATTCAAATCCACACTTATATTGGTGGTTATTGTAATATGAGGTTCAAACTTCGGAGGCTGTCCTGGGAACAAAGTGTTTAAGGAACTCATCACAGTTGTTAGTTTATCATATGACGGCGTATTCGGCCTGGGGCATAACCATAGTGCGACGCCTAATTCTTGATATTGTTAGAATCATAAATCCATCGAATCAAATGCAATTGACAATTCAAAACGTACCCATAACGATTAGTGATTAGTAAACAATTGAGAGTGAAAGATGGCAAAGGGTCCTCTGGTGGTGGAATAATAGAATTAACTTTTTTTTGTTTTGTTCTGTTCTCTCTTATTTTTCCCCAAGCTGAAACTTTGCTGAACTTACTTCCGGTCCCGCATTTTGCTGAATCAGGGAGTGTACTACTATTATTGTATATTGATATATCTATATCTAGTACTTACTTGTTAATACATCAACACCTTCAACTGCAGGTGTATCTACAAACCAACTAACACTTACTCCGGTTTTTATGTCATTGACCAATGCGCATGGCAATTGGCTGTCTCCTTTAAAGATTTCTTTCAAAACTGGGGCTTTACCAGCACCTGTTGCAACAAATGCAATTGCTTTTGCATTCTCCAAAACTGGGAAAGTAAAAGTAATTCTTCTTGGTGGTGGTTTTGGAGAATCACTGATGTATGAGACCAATTCGCCCCTTTCCTTCAAAAGTTTGTGTCCTGGGAACAAAGAACATGTATGGCCGTCTGGACCGCAACCAAGCAAAATTACATCAAATTCTTTTGGTAATCCTGAGGCATATTCCTTTGCAATTGCTTGATCTTTGGCTTGGTCTACTAAGTCATCTAATTTCCCATCCTTCCCTGTTAATAAGTTTTGATCAATAACATGTAATTTCATTTGCTTAGTGTCTGCTGGTAAATTTTTCAAGACCATTTCATTAAACAACCCAAAATTAGAATCTGGATGGTACAAAGGGACTAATCTCTCGTCACTAAAGTAGACTTCCCATTTATCCCATTGAACTTCTGATGCAATTTCTTTATTGTCAATCAATGCTTGCTTTAAGATCTTTCCCAATGATCCACCAGACAAGGCAATTTTGAAGTTTCCATTGGCGGCAATGGCTTTGTTTTGGTGCTCAATGACATACTTTCCGACGGCATTGGCTACTTCTGAAGATTCTGGATAGGAGTAAACTTTGGCTGACATGTTGGTTAATTGTAAGATATCTAGGGTAACCAGAAGAAAGGAGTGCAAATGATTTTTTTTCCACTGTCGTCCGTGTTAAGAGGAAAAACTGGGCTCGCCTTTTTGTTTGCGCTCCACCACCACCACCACCACCACCACGAGTGTATATATATGTGCACTAATATTTTCCCTTACTAATAATTTGCTAATCAAATGGGATGCCTGGACATGGGCTACGTCCTCGCTGTTGGTCCTACACTAAACATTCCGAATAATACGTTTACATACATTACAATGAAACCTTTTCTATTTAATCTAGGTAATGACTATACTCTGCACTATCCTTAATCTTGCTATTCATAAATTTTTCTAATTTGTTAGCATTCTTATAGTATGTTGTTGTCTCACCATTATAGGATCGACAATTTTTATAAATCAACCTCGAGTCGTACAAAAACTGATCAAACGATTCATATTTGTCATTCTCTAATTTCAGTTCCATGGTAGACAAATCCATTGGTTCCTTTATGACTTCGTAGTAGTCTGGTACTTCTTCCTTATTAACTGGGACAGCAAATGGCCATGCTGAAGGATGGTTTTGCATTTCACTAAATAGTGTAACCATGAAGTTGTAATGAGGTCCTCTTTTAGGTTTTTGTGCTAATTTGTCCATTTCGTCCAGCCACCCGGCTTCGATAAGACCAGGTATGTCTTTGGGGTCTAATGTTATATTCTTGTTGGTTTTGAAAACTTGCAACCCAGCTCTCACCACATTGGATTTAGATCTTGATCGAATCTTTCTTTCAATAGCAGCTTTTTGCAAAAGTAAAATCTTTCCCAGGTCGAGGTATCTCAATATAGAGGGTAGCATAGAACATTGCATTAGCGTACCACCTTCATAATCTTTGATATACCCCATCCACACAGATTTATCTAATGAAATTTCTTTTGTGAACCCTTGCTTTTTAAAATAACCAATGGCATAGTTATCAGCATATGTCAAAAAATATTTAATTGGAGATGTAGCTCTTACATAGTCTTTCAAATGGTTCATCAAATGTGCACCATACCCACGAACTTGTTCCGTTGATGAAATTGCACAAAACACAATTTCTGCAAATTCACGATTATTAAATGGACGATATGTGATACCACCAACGACCGTTAGCGGTTTCCGGACAACAGCCATGGACAAATGCGATCGATCATACACTAAACGCGAAATATATTCACGAGGCATTTTGGGCAATTGTTTTTGAAAAATATTCTTCAATCCTGTTAGCACAATAAGACTTTCTCTACTGTTATCATTATTAACCACTCGGAACTCGATTTTCCCCTCTTTCTCTTCAATGACTGATGGTCTTTCTTTGAACGTGTACACTTCTCCATCGAAATTAAAATTGGTTATTCTCTTGTGCTCTTCTTCAGCTTCATCGTCATCCTCTTCTTCTTCTTCTTCTTCGTCCTCTGCATCTTCATCTTCATCTTCTCCATCTTCGTCTTTCACTGCTGCATCTGCTTCCTCTTTCACTTCTTCTTTGATTTTGGCTTTAACCTCTTGCTTTTCATCTTGCTCTCGCTTTTCATCGTCGTCATCATCATCTTTTATATCAGTTTTCACTTTTTTTTGTAATGGAACATCGTCGCTATCTTCGTATTCGTCGTCCGATCTAATTGAAGCTGTTCTTTTCCTGTCCACCATGATTGTTGATTGAATGTTGTGGTGATCTAAAGTTTGTGTTTATGTTGACTTATTTTTTCCACTTCCTCCTCCACTGTCGCTGTGGTCTTTCTTTTTTGAGACAAAGGCAATTTCACATCAATCACGTGATCCATAGAAGAGTACCGAAAAAAAAAATTGAGATGAGTAAAAAAAAATTTATGTGAATATAGTTGATTATTTCGCCATTCCTTTTTCTTTTTCTCAAGTGATCTGGAAACAAGGTATAGGAAATAAGAATGTCAAATTATACTCAAATGAACCCTACCGATCAAGGTAGTAGTGGTCCAGTAGCAACAGTGTTGTGTTGCAATTGTGGTGTCCCCATGGATGGGTCCCTGGGATTAGTAATGTGTTACGACTGTATTAAAATGAATGTTGATATAACAGAAGGTATCCCAAGGGAAGCAAATGTTTCATTTTGTAGAAATTGCGAGAGATTTTTACAACCCCCAGGACAATGGATAAAAGCACAATTGGAGTCTCGTGAATTATTGGCGTTGTGTCTTAGACGATTGAAAGGTTTGAACAAGGTCAGGTTAGTCGATGCAAGTTTTATTTGGACAGAACCCCATTCCAGAAGAATTAGAGTTAAGTTGACCGTACAAGGTGAAGCCATGGCTAATACGATTGTTCAACAAACTTTTGAAGTTGAATATGTTGTGGTGGCTATGCAATGTCCAGATTGTGCCAAATCTTATACTACTAATACTTGGAGAGCCACTGTGCAAATCAGACAAAAGGTTCCACACAAAAGAACTTTCTTATATTTAGAACAATTGATTTTAAAGCATAATGCTCACATGGATACAGTGTCAATTCAAGAAACTAAAGATGGGTTGGATTTCTTTTATGCACAAAAGAATCACGCTGCTAAAATGGTGGATTTCTTACAAGCCGTTGCTCCTATTAAAGTTAAAAAATCTGAAGAATTGGTCAGTGTCGATATACAGTCGGGATCATCAAGTTATAAATTTTCCTATTCGGTAGAAATTGCACCAATCTGTCGTGATGATTTAGTGGTTTTGCCAAAGAAACTAGCACACTCTATGGGGAATATTACTCGTTTGGTTTTGTGTAATAGGATTACTAATGCCATTCAATTCATCGATCCTAATACTTTAAAAACAGCCGATTTGTCAGCACCGGTCTATTGGAGAGCTCCATTCCCATCTTTATTAGATGCCACACAGTTGGTGGAGTTCATCGTATTAGACGTTGAACCTACTGGTGATATTAGAGGCAAATACGTATTGGCAGATATTGAAGTTAGCCGTGCCAGTGACTTGGGCTCCAATAACCAGAGCTTTTATGTCCGTACACATCTTGGTGGTATATTACATCCGGGAGATTCTTGTTTGGGATACTACTTGACCAACACAAATTTAAATTCTGAGTTGTGGGACACGTTGGACACAGACAATACTCCAGAAGTGGTGATAGTCAAGAAACACTACGCAAGAAAATCAAAGAAATCAAAGAACAGAAAATGGAAATTGAAGAGAATGGCAAAAGAACATAATGATATCGTTGCCAATGACGATAGCAGACAGGCCAGACAAGAACAAGAAAGAGCTGAAAAGGATTACGAGTTATTCTTGCAAGAATTGGAGGAAGATGATGAATTGAGACAAACAATTAACTTGTATAAAGCTGGTGAAAATCAACAACAACAAAAAGCACCAAGGGGCCATGATGACATGGATGATGAAGATGATGATGAGGATGCACCAGAAATTGGTATCGACGAGTTGTTGGATGAATTGGACGATATGACGTTGGATGATACACCAATGAATGAATAGGTAGCTTTTGTTCATTCTCTGCATTTTTAGAAACTATAGGTAGTAAATAAAGATATTGAGACTTAGTGGTGTTATTTTTGGTTCCCGAAACCCAGTATTGACTCTCATTGGCTTTCCAACACCAACACCGCAAACAAATGTAGCTACCAATTGTGTGGACACGTGCGAAAATTATTCTTAGGATCATGTGGCATTGTAAATTGAGGTTTTGAGAACATGCCGGCTTGGTGAGCTGGTGGGTGCATGATTTGGGTGGTTCAAAGGAATGTTGCACACATACCTTTATACTATGTTAGATTGACTGGAATAGAGAGCGGGTTAGTAGTGTCAGTCGAAAGGAATTATATAATCTCTGTAGTTTGGTTCAAAATTTGCACCCAATTTTTAACTAAAATCATAGCGTACATTTTTATAACATATCCTTTTATAAATTTAGCACGAGGTAAATAACATATAAAGACATTGTAAGTATAAGCCATCAAGTGGATAAATAGCGCCATTTACATTAAGTGTAAGCAATTGAAGCGGCCAATGCCTAGCACGTGAGTCGTGTCAATCTTACCAGAAAAATATACGCAGTACAGACGACATTTGCATTTTTATCAACATCGAAACTCGCATGCTGGATTATATCCAGGTTATTCTCTGTACATTTACAAAAACAAATTAAATGTATATTTGACTAACTTCATCCAAACCAGACAAGAACACACAAACTTTATAGAATGTCCCCAACTTCACCATTGAATCAAGAAACCGATTCAAATGATGGGAAAATAATCCATCCAGCCAATCAATTAGATCAAGAGACAAGAAATACAGAAGAAGACGAAATAGATGATAAAACACCAGAAGAATTATTGAAAATATACGAGGGCTATCAAAGTAGATTTAAAACAGCAATGAGTAAATCAAATGAGCTATTTGAAAGTGAACAACATCAAAGTATCACCTTAAGCTATTATTATCGTCGGAACCAGATACTATTGAATATCCTAGATGACATGACAACAATGGAAACCAACAATGATTCTGATTATGAAAATGATATAGAAAGGATAGAAAAGTTGATTGAAGTCATTCCACGAACGAAGAAAAGTTTAGCACCGTTAATCGAATTGATGAAACCAGGTGCATCTAAAAAAATCAAAAACGAGTGGGTCATTTCAAATTATATTTTGGAGAAAATTCCAGATTTGATTAATGACGATTTGATAAAATACCAGACAAATCCTCAAACCATTGAAAATTGGTGCAAGCGGAACACCACACCATGTCTAATTAACGGGGATTACGTTCCCATAGTTTTGGAGAATAACTTGGAATATAACGGGGTAGAATTTAACTTAAATGACGAATCTTCAGCCAAGGATTCTGGTGTTGGTAGTTCTGAGGATGGCGGTGTCAACAGAAGGAAACGTAAATTATAAAGCGATAAAGTGCTATAAACCTACTTTTAACCTACTTATTTTTTCATCATATTTTCAAGAATTTTACTATCATTTAGCAGAAATAAATTGAATATAAAACTTCTTTGATTAAATGAAAAGTTCCCTTTGTCGATTAGTTTCATTACTTCAAGAAACAACTCCACGTCGTTGTTAAAAATTTCAGGGTATAATGATTTTATTTTATTCAATTCTCGAATTGCTTTATTTTCAATTTTAGACAACACAGCTTGTAAATTTGTAATCAATAATATGATTTTACGTATTAACGAAATTGTAAATTCACTATCTGGTTGCTCGCTCTTTTCAACATCATCCACACTAATGGCGTCTTCAATCGAGGTCCCCGTCTTTGGTGCGGCAGAAGTTGGCGAATCTGTACTCTCACAAATCTCTAATGGGATGCTGTTGAAAATGTTGTAGTATCTGGTATCTCGATACGGATTAATCATCTCAATATTACCAAAGAAATCCAGGAATTTTTCAAATTTCGGATACGATAACTTTTTGCAGTTGCCATACTGATCAATACAACTAATCCAATTGAATTCATCCAAAATTTCAACACCTTCAATAGTACTTGAGATCATCCCTAATACGTAGAAGCAAATACCTCTGATCTGCCAAATTGGACAATTTCGGAAATTATCAATTATTAAATTGATTATTGATTTATCATTATTTGTCAAATTGTTATTATACATGGGATCCAACAACTGAATTCCATATTGCCCAAGAGCAAAGTTCCCAATAAGCCAGAGATTTTGTTTTAGGGCATTAATTAAAAATTTGACTTCGTCATCGTCTTGATTCTCAATATCATTGAATTTATCTTCTGTTGATATTTGTTGGAAAATTAACTCGGTGGATAAAATTATAGAATTTAAAAACTCCTTGCCTTGACCAAATTGGAAAAAATTGAGCCCTTCTTCAGTAGACAATAGATTTTTCAAAAAATATATCGATAAATCCTGGACACCCGAAGCAGAAGGGTTTTTCCTTACATACGGAAAAAATTGATAGTGAATTACGGAGTTAATATGATCAAGATACTTGAAATCTTGTAATTGAGTCAATTCGTTAAATTTCGTATCCAAATATCCTGTCTGTTCAACGTATTTGAATCCAATTGGAAACTTCAAAAAACTGATTAATAGTCTATTACCCAATGGTGATGTTTGTAGTATGTCAATCAGTGGTTGGTATTTAATTAAAGATTCCAAATTTGTAAAGTTATTTTCCTTATAGAAATTAAACAACAACTCAATTGATTTGTTCACAATTTCTTCATCTTCATTATAGAGATTCTCCACCAATATTCTAATTATAAAGGGTGCACATTCCTTAATATTGATCAAATTGGATAGTAAGTGCTTTAATAAATACAGCTTTATTTTGGAATTACTGACTTTGATAGCCATCTTTAAGATATTTCTGAATTGAGAATTGATTGTGAAATCGACATATTTGAATAATGTCACAATAAATAAATTATTAGCATCTGAACTGATGCTTGATGTAATTATATTCAAAAATAAGGTGAAAAATTGCCATTGTTCCAACATTTTTATTCCCTGATGATTTCCACTGAGTACACCAATAAAACGTATGTAGCCAATGGAAGCAGTCGACTCAAGCCTTTTCTTACTTAAAATGGGATCCTTGGAGCTTATCCCACTAAATGGGTCAATTTGTGCCACTATTTCTGACATCTGGGGTAATAATTTAGACTTGCTCAAATATTTGATTCCATTATCTAAACTTAACAATAGTTCAATCAATTGACAACCAATATTTGTGTACTTTAGGCTATTTTTGCCATTGTTGTTATCAGATACAGTCGAGAATCGATATTTAAATGGTCGGTAAAACGATAACAATCTTTTGAAAAATTTAGGAGCTTTTTCTACGATTTCGTCAAATCGTTTTGGATTCGTTAACGGACCTTGAATCAAATTTAAAAGTAGTTGCCAGTTCCAGTCTTCAAACTCCTTGATAGCCAAAATCTTACTATTTGTAATCATGGTCTTGAATGCGTTATCATCAATATTGTATTTTGCCTGAATATTGATTTGCTTTATGCTCGACTTGATATATTTATTATAATCTGGAGTAGGGGTAAACTTGCGTCTCGTTTCATTAACTATTTCGAACGATGCATGCAGCGATAAATTGGGGAGTAATAAATCTTCATTTACTAATTCTGGAGGCAAGTAATTATTCGCAAATTTATATAAATTAGTTAACAATATGGTTGCCCTTTTGCGAATTGTCTCTGAGGGACCAGAATCCGTTACTTTGTTTTCAATTATTTCCGTTAAATATTTGAAGATATCATTTTTTATAAGTATTAATGTGAGTAAACCCTGATGATGGTGTAAGATATCCTCTCCAAACTCATCTTCAACTTCTTGGTATTGGAAATCAAAATGGTTTTTCCCATTCTGTAAATATTCATTATATCTAATTATAGAATCCCCTATTAATGAATTTTTCAACCAAGGGAAGCATTGAATTCGTAATGCATCTAATAACAAATCTAATATCGACTCACGTACTTTGTTGTTCTTTTTCCTTAAATTCATCAATAGATTCTTTATACTTGTGAAATCATTAATCAGATAAGCAATAATCCCATTAAAATTTTTTAACAACATCGATATTAAGAAAGATATTTTCTGAAGTTTGAAGTTTGAGGATTTTTTGATTTTGGTTGTTGTTGCGGCTGTTGTTGCTGTTCCTACTATGGCCTCATTATCGTAATCATTTGAGTAAATCGAAATCAAAGAATCCAAATCAAACCCATTTCGAACGAATTTTCTAGAATTCTCAAAATCCAATAGCTTCAATACAACCATCAAACATGTAGATCCTATCTCAATCGGTTTATCCAATATAGAATTGATAATCAATTTAAACCCACCAGAATGACAGATTAATTCTGGATTCATTAACGATATTTCACATATAGTTTCTAGGCAAATATTTTTGAACCCATCAGGAATGTTATCAGGGCTCGATTGCAGTTCCCCGTATTTTTCATCAGTCTCACCATTTTCTTCTACTATTGAGATTAAAGTTTTAAGAACTCCGACAGATAGTAAATCAGCGCCTTTCTCAACAGTTAAGAACTCACGAATAAGTTTCAAACTTTGTTCCATTTCAATAGAGGTTGCCTTTCTTGTATTTGATAGACTAATAATGATATAAATCAACAATTTCAGTTGTACCAAAATCATCAAGCTTTCATAGTTGACTATCAAGTAGCGTATTATTCTATAACATGAAGTTCTTACTTCTGACACCGTGTGATTCAACATAAATTGAATCTTGGGTAGTATTGCTTTGATTTGAACATCTTGTTTTAAATTTGGGTGTTGTTGGAACAATAACACTAGATCATTTGCTTTGGCAACCAACGAATACTCATTCTTATCTTTAAGTAGCGATAAATTAGACACCAAATCACTTAATAGCCACGTTGGACTTTCTGTATTTTGAATTGAATGGAAACTCGGGTTGTCTTGTAGGATTGAAATCGTGGCACTCTTTGTACGGTTTATACCTGGACGCGCCAGCAAGGGTTTTTGTTGTTGTTGTTGTTGCTGTTGTGATATTCCTTTTGATAATGGTAATGAGGCGTTTGAAGGGAAGGGCGAATAATCATGATCATACTGATTCATTCGATTTCGATCCACTGAATGAAACGCTATGTCTATTGAATTCAATGTGGCACTTCTTTTCCGCTCCAAACTTTGTTGCTGCTGCAATTTGGATGAAGGTAGGTCTAGATTATTCATGAAGTTAGCAAGAGGTGTTATTCTTTTGGTAAATTGTGCTGTTTGGTACCAGGTGATAATGTTGTCTTGATCAACAAGAAGTCATATAACGCGCAAGAAAGAACATTGGACTCACACGTCGTGCACCAACCATAAACTGCCCAACAGTGAAAATCATCGACGTGGGTGCACCACACTAGATGTCAGAACACTTGCAACTATTCCACTCACACACTCTTCTACTAAACAATTGTTCCCCAAGAGAAGCATGAATACTTTGAAAGTAGCTTACATTCCTGAACATTTTTCGACTCCACTATTCTTTGCACAGCAGCAAGGATACTACCAAGCTAAAGGTATCAATATCGAGTTTGTGAAAGTGCCAGAAGGAAGTGGACGTTTGATTAATTTATTGAACTCCAACGAAGTGGATTTGGCCATTGGATTGACTGAAGCATTTATTGCTGATATTGCCAAGGGGAATGAAAACATTCATATTTTAGATACATATGTCAAGTCACCTTTATTATGGGCAGTAAGCACCGGTTACAACCGTGACGATGTTACTGATGCCAGAAACCTCTCCAAAATCGGTGTCAGCAGAATAGGTTCAGGGTCATATGTCATGAGTTTTGTTTTGGCACATCAATTAGGCATTCCGTCATTTAAACAATTCCCAATTTTATCAAATTTCAAAAATTTGAGAGATTCAGTTAATTTGAAAGAAAGTGTGGAAGGTTCCGATGCATTTATGTGGGAGTATTTTACTAGCAAAAAGTACTACGACAACCATGAAATTAAAAAAATCGATCAAATATATACACCTTGGTCATCGTGGGTAATTACCACGTCCTCTAATGCTTTAGAGAACAAGTCGCTAGACATTAAAAATTTTATCGATGCTGTTAATAAAGGTATTCACTACTACAACGAGCACGTCGATGAAGCAGTTGAATACATATCTACTAATTTAGACTACTCCGCTGAAGATGCCAAGGAATGGACAAAAACTGTTGAATTCAACGGAAACATCGGACAAACACCATTGGACTGGGATACTATAGTTGTCAAGACCAAGGATATTTTGAAGTTAGCAGGCGTGTTGGTTGATTCCGATGAAGATATCTTGAAGAGGTTAAACCAGAATGTGAAGAAAACGAATTTGTAAAAAGCTCATCAGCCTAATCTATGAAATACATTTTACTTATAGTAGTCTATACATCTCTTCTACCCAAAATCAGTCGTTGCTTCTTTTAGTGCAAACCCAGTATTCGCATTTAAACACGAATGTACCCAACAGATTACTATCCTTGCAATAGGTGTTTTCTATATCTGACTCGTGTTTGTCAAAGTCAAATCCCATGTCGTTGACTAGTTGCACCAAATCTTGCCGCGACAACTCTAGCCCTTTCTTTATATCCGGTACAGCAATGTTATCCTTTCTATTAATGTAACTGACATTGCCGTCGCCTTCAAAATGCCACAACAACGGGCCAAAATTTATCCATTTCCCCCCTTGTTTTAATACACGACGTATTGCTGCAATATAATCTATTATGTTACTAGCGGTATCCAAAAAAAAGTTCGTAACAACAACGTCAAAATAGTCTTTTCTCGAATTGTTGAATTCACTGGTAAGGTCATTACCTGTATTGTTTGGACCATAAAGTTCAAGAAATGAGCCTGCCATAATCGACATCAAGTCCTCATATGGAATATTTGGGTGTTTCCCTTTCAATTCTCTTAGCACAGAAGTAAATGACAAGTCAGGAATCAAAACCCCTTTTGTTTGAAATTTCCGGTCGCGTACAAGTGAAGATTTCAGTATGAATGGATAGATTGAATTACTATATGCTAGTTCACAGTGATTCAATATAAAGTTTGATGTCAATAACATGTGGTAGCTTATCTCATTCCCCTCAGTCCAGAAACCCCTAGATACTAGCTCAAAAACCAACCTTCCCAAACCGCATCCCGGATTCAAGATTTTAACAGATTGTCTTGTAGACTCGTCAGGGTACAATCTTTCCAACTCATTCAAAATTCGGTCAAATGAAACTTCTCTCTCGAGTTTTCCTTCATCACTCCATTCTCTCATTAATTGCAATAACGTTGTCAGTGTGATTTCGAATTCACGATAACTAGCTTGGTGCCAATCTAGAGGCGTTCCAGGCACATCCCAAGCCTGAGAAATACCCATAGCTAAGGCATTGGTAAATTGACGGTTCATCTCTATGCATTGTTTTAAATTATCTGTGTGTTGCTGATACCAAGGAAGCAAAGCTTTTTCATCTGCGGTCATGGCACCATTTTTGATTAATCTGGGTTTGATGATATGTTCAAACTGATACTTGTAAAAATTATAAAATGACAGCAAAGTCGCGCTTAATGCTTGGTATTCTTCTTCATCTTGATTCATCTGTTGAAATGGGAATTGTTTAAGTTGAGGGGGGAGGCTATATCTTCGATGCTAATCTTCAAAAAAAGCCTAGACTTAAACCACTCGCCTCAATTCAGGCGCGATGAATTTTTCTGCCATAATTTTTTTTTTTTTTTTTTCTTTCTCACTCGTTGGTTGAAAACTTTCATATTACGACCACTTGTTCAAATCAACAATCAACATCTTGATTTTTCTACATGGCACCTCCGAAGAAAGATGCATTTGCAGATTTATTCCAGTCTGCAAGTAATAGGAAGAACAGCAACAGCAACTTAAATTCGAGGCTTAATAATTTATCATTAGAGGAACGGCAGAAGCTCCAGAACCAGCAACAACAACAAGGGAAAGATTCAGCTTCAAATCCAGTTTACTTGCAATCACGATCCCTGACAAATTCTGTACATTCAAGTTGGTCAAACATCGATGTTTTAACACCAAATAGAGCTGCTAGCCCAATAGTCAATTCATCAAAGCCTGTACCGAATATACCAGCTCAGGGGGCATCAACAACCAATGCAGAAGTAAATGATCCGTTTGCGATATTTTATAATCCTAGCTCTCAAAATTCTTCCAGCTCATCAACACCAAAGCCAGCTAATGGAAACCAACAGAAACTGGGTACTGGTTCATTATTGGATGACGACTTTACTGACTTTTTCCAAGAAACCAGTAAACTTGCCACACCATCGTTACCTTCTTCAGAGTCCCGAAACACTGGTCAAGTACATTCGAAATTGAAACAGGAAGTCAAACCCCAACACAAAGCCAAAGCAAGACCAGAACAACAGAATTCTCGGGTACCTACAATAAACGAATCTAGCGAACAACAGGATTATATCGTTGCCGAGCTAGTGGACATCGGGTTTAGTGTTGACGATGCCAACGAAGCAATCCAGCAGCGTGGTTTGGACTTGCAAAAATGTGTCAATTACATCATGAATAAAAATTCCGGCAAAGCTAACGAATCAGTATCGAGCCACCAGGATTCTGTATTGGGGCAGCGTCCAGAGGGGGTTAATTTTAATGACTTGGGTAATGACTTGTTCAAAAAGGCAAACAGTTTTATCAACTTTTCTAAACGTACAGTGTTGCAAAATATAGAGCAATTTAGCTCACCTAGAGCCGGAAATAGTAACATTCCTGCGTGGATGAAGACCCAAGAGAAGTACAAATCAGAAGCGATCGAAAAAAAGTATGGCGGAGAGGACTACGGAACAGACGAAGAGAATATAAAGCAGGACGACATTGAACGTTTCATGAAACAGCAAAGGGAAAAAGACAAGGAAAGATCGAGAGCTCGATTTGAAAACCGACAGGAGTCTAAATCGAGAGTTCCTGCAAAAGTGGATATTGCGGACCTACCTAAGAGGCCAGGTGCAAACCGAAGGAACAGATCCCAGAATGGTGACAGAGCCCAACCTCTGCATTCTGAGATACAAAGAGAAAACTCTCAGTTACCACCAAGACCACGCAATCGAATTGCGGCAACCGTCAGATCAGCCGATTCTTTAACATCAGTTGAAAATGGAAATGCTTCACGTACAGCAGCAGTTTTTGATTCTTCATCCACCATGGAGCTGCCTGAGGTGGATTTACTAGGAATTACTACATCAAACAATTCAAAAACGGGCCCTTCAGTATCAACATCATCTATCCGTGACAACTCCCCTTTGAATCAATTTATTCAGACGGATTACACAACTTCAAAGGAGAAGGCATCATTAGCTTATAAATCAGGTGATTATACAACAGCCATAGAGGCGTACACAATGTGTCTTGGTCTTTTGCCTCCTAACCATGAATTACGAATTGTAATATTATCCAACATTGCGTCTGTGAATAAGTTGCTGGGACATTTGAGAGAAAGTTTGGATAACGTCACAGAGGCTGAAGCCTTAATCATGCCCGAGGAAGTCACAAGCGATTATCATATTGCTAGAAAACCTGTGAAGTACTGGTCGACCAAGTTGCTTCTGATTAAAGCAGAAGCCTTTGAGTTGTTGGAGAAATACGAGCAAGCCTTGGAGCTGTATTTGATATTGATACAGAAGATGAGCTGTAATGACAAAAAAATCATGGACGGGAAAAGACGTGTCGACAGGATTGTCAACCCACAAAACTACAAACCAGCAAAGCCGCGTGCGTCTACAAGTTCTTCTTCACTGCGCCCAGCAACACCATCAACTAAACCGAAACCACAGGAAGAGGAGGTCGATACTTTAGTCAAGGACAAAATTGATAGTAAAATTCAGTCTTGGGCAGAAGCCAAACAAAACAACTTGAGAGCCATGTTGACCAACCTCAGTGAAATCATACCTCCAAATATCCGAATGAACGCCAAGTTGCGTACCTTGACTTTAAATGATTTGATGTTGCCTAAACAAGTAAAAATTCAGTACATGAAAGTGATCAGTAGCATTCACCCTGATAAATTGGCATCGCAGACGAAGGATAATAAAGAACTGGAGATGATTTGTAACGGTGTATTTATTATTTTAAACAAACGATGGGAAGCTTTCAGACAAGAAGAGAATATATAGTTGTGGGTGTGGTTTTGAGTTCATAGACTATCAGCAAATTAGCATATTAAAAAAAAAAGGAAAGGTCCATTCTATTTATCCTATTCGTCATCAGAACTGTAGTTAAATTTGTGAAGCGCAATTAGAACAACCAAGCTGGGATTTCTACCAGTAAGGAATTTGTAGTTATATTTTGAGATCGTGGAGTTAAGGTTTTGCACCCAAACCACAGTATGATCTAAAAAGTTGGATAATCTCCCACATATTTTTTTTAAATCTACGATTTTGCTGTTTATACATTCTGGCAGTGTTTTATTAAATTGTTATTTAGTAAACTTACACATTCTAGGATTCTTTAGTAGACCTAATCATTCTCGAATGTCGTATATTAAATAATCTATAGACTGAATTTGCGTGTGCGAGTATCAAAATCTACAATGGTTTTCTGACTCCCAATAAACAAAAAAAAAAAAAAAAAATTGAAAAAAATTAAACTGCTGCTCATCTCGAAACCTTCACAACATATTTACACATCACATACCGAACATGCATTTGATGTACACTTTAGATGCCAATGGCAAAAGAATTTACACATTGAAAAAGCTCACCGAGTCCGGTGAAATCACAAAATCTGCTCATCCAGCTAGATTTTCTCCAGATGACAAATACTCAAGACAAAGAGTGACTTTGAAGAAAAGATTTGGGTTATTGCCAACGCAAAAATAACCGGGCGGAACATTCTAAATATTCTACGGTTATACGACACGGGCAAATCGATATCAAGAGTTAGGTTGTTTTGTACTATATATGGGACAGGAGTCCAAAACATGAGGTTTTATCAAGGAAAAAAGTTGTTTATTATTGAATACGTTATAGATAATACATATTAATTATCATTGAACATCAGTGACAATGCACTGCTTTAATTTTCATATTTATTCAAATTTGAACGAAAATAACGGCACTTGATTAATAGCCGCAACATCGATCGACTTTATCGTACTTGTTCTTTCCAAAAATGTAGGTACGCTACGGGGGCACCTATTCATGTTGATGCGGATCAGAAACTGCTTGCATTTACACTCTCACCTAAGCCTTTCTATCAAAGAAAGGTTCCTTTTTCAACCCAGTAACCTCTAAATTGTACTCAGAATTTCGAATGTAATTCTCCCACATCTGCGATAATATCTCGGTTTGCAAATTGTTGTTGTTAATCTGCTGTAATGATTTATTTATGGCGACCACTGATTCATTTAAGCTTTCCTGTTCATTGCAAAGTTAGTACATGAACACTTCAGACGGGTGGTCCAAGATAAACAGCAGTGTCTGCAGTCAAACGTGTATACAATACATACCATATTGTTGATAATTCTCGATAACAATGCATTATGCATCTGCTCGTGAGGATTCTCCATTGTGTTTATGTTAATTTAAGGGAGATGATAGGAACTGATGTTGTTGTTTTGGGATTAAGTTGTTATTGTTTTTTTTTTTTTTTTTGGTTTTGGTTATGGTGGAAAGCAAAAACCACAAAGGATAGAGCGAAGATCAAAAAAAAAAAAAATAAATTACTTATCAGATTGACCGCCATCAGAAGTCACCATACCTTCATGTCGGATTTAGATAATCTAGATGTCAAGTTGATTAGTCAAAATGAACTAGAGACATCTATAACAACTAGTGCAAATAAGGCACTATTACTGAAAGATGCGGAATTGGACAAAAAGAGATTATCAAAGGCAATAAAGAGCTTGGAAACGACTAGAAAGCAAATAGCAAGTTTGTCTGCCAAATTATCACACCCAAGAACCAAGATCAGCGAAAAGAAGCGTTTGAAAGAAGAAATTTCATGGTATGCAGAAAACGAACTTATCCCCAGACAACAAGATGTTCAAGATATTCAGAATAGATTGAAAGAAAACGCGTTGCAAGTAAATAAGAGTACTGGTGTGACTAACTCGACCGACAGACTTCCCGACGAGTCGGAACGCGACTACTTGATCCGAATTGGTAAGATTACTGCTTTTGGGAATGAAAACTTGTTTCAACTGGACAGCACTAATGAGCAACAGAGTCACGTGTTTTTGAGATCACCTGGGGTTCAACAAGAGGAAGAAGAACCAGAGGAGGAGGAGGAAGTCCAAGCGGACGATGAAGATTACGCGTATGCAGAGTCCGACCCTGATTCAGACATGGATGACCAGGAAGAATTTAATGATAGTCACGAACTTGAGCAAGATGAGGAAACAGAGGTTCAAGAATCTCGAAACGTCGATGATGGTGACGAATTGTTGTATCAGCAGAGATTACAAGCCTGGGTAAAAAAACGAGCACTCCTACGAAGTCGGCAAAGCAAACATGAAGTCTTGGGAGGAAATAATGAAGAGAAGGCGGAATGGTTTCTTTCCCACCCAACGATTGCTGATGCCAAATTGAATGATAAATTTAAATTGCCGGGGGACATATATCCGTCTTTGTTTGACTATCAGAAAACTTGTGTCCAATGGTTATGGGAGCTATATGCACAAAAAACGGGTGGTATTATTGGTGACGAAATGGGCTTGGGTAAAACCATTCAGATCATTTCGTTCCTTGCAGGATTGCATTATTCGGGACTTCTAGATAAGCCAGTCTTAGTTGTGGTTCCGGCCACAGTTTTAAACCAATGGGTTAACGAGTTCCATAGATGGTGGCCACCTCTAAGGTGCATTATCTTGCACAGTATTGGGTCTGGTATGAACGGTAAAATATCAGAATCCAAATTAGAAGAGTATTTGGAGTCGAGTGACCCTGATGCGACAAAATCGTCATTTCGTGGTATCAAGAGCCAGATCAATGCACAAGAAATAATAGATAGAGTTATGGATAAGGGCCATGTTTTAGTCACCACCTATGTTGGGCTAAGGATATATTCTAAACATATTTTGCCCCGTGAGTGGGGGTACGTGGTTTTGGATGAAGGTCACAAGATTAGAAACCCAGATCTGGATATTGCACTTACTTGTAAAAAGATCAAAACTGTGAATAGAATCATTTTGTCTGGCACGCCCATGCAGAACAATTTGATCGAGTTGTGGTCCTTATTTGATTTTGTCTTCCCGGGTAGGTTAGGCACGTTACCAGTATTCCAACAACAATTTTCTATTCCAATAAACATTGGAGGCTACGCCAATTCGAATAATTTGCAAGTAAAAACGGCTTACAAGTGTGCTGTAGTGCTACGAGATATGATTGCTCCATACATGCTTCGTAGATTGAAAATTGATGTTGCACGAGATTTGCCAAAGAAGAGTGAAATGGTATTGTTTGTCAAACTAACCAGAATACAGCAAGACTTGTACGAAAGCTTTTTGCAGAGTGAGGATTTGGATTCCATATTGAAGGGGAAACGAAACGTATTAATGGGAGTAGATATACTTCGGAAAATTTGCAACCATCCTGATTTGGTATACCGTGAAGCATTGATGAAAAAAAAGAACTATGGCGATCCAGCGAAATCGGGAAAAATGCAAGTGCTTAAAAATTTATTGCAGCTATGGCAAAGTGAAGATCACAAGACATTATTATTTTGTCAAACCCGTCAAATGTTGGATATTCTAGAAAAATTTGTCGCAAATTTGTCATTGTTGGATGGTGGTGATTTCAATTACTTGCGAATGGATGGGAGTACTCCAATTTCGAAAAGACAGTTATTGGTTGATACTTTCAACAATGATGCTAATATGCATGTTTTCTTGTTGACTACCAAGGTCGGTGGGCTAGGAGTCAATTTGACTGGGGCCGACAGAGTGATTATTTACGATCCCGACTGGAACCCTTCTACGGACATGCAAGCCAGAGAGAGAGCTTGGAGATTGGGCCAAAAGAAAGATATCACAATCTATAGACTAATGACGACCGGTTCAATTGAGGAAAAAATTTATCATCGACAGATATTCAAAACATTTTTGACCAACAAAATTTTGAAAGACCCGAAACAAAGAAGGTTTTTCAAGGCTAATGATTTGCATGATTTGTTTACTTTGGGAGATCAGGATGAAGAAGGGACCGAAACGGCTCAATTGTTTGAAGGTGCTGAAGCATCGCAACAAAATTTTGGCGGAACCAAAGCACGAACTTCATCGGGGTTGTTTAAAAAGAAGTATAAGGATGATGATGATTTTTCTCAAGTGGCCCAAATTAGTGGCGTTTCTAAGTTGAATCAGTACCACGAAGAAGAGGGTGAGAAAGATGCCTCGAAATCAAGTGAAGATGGCCGTTTCATGTCTAACATTTTTGCTCAAAGCGGGATACACAGTACTGTGCAACATGACGATATTATTGCACCTAAGGAGAGGGAGACAAACGTAGTTGAGGAAGAAGCAAATAGAGTTGCCAACGAAGCAGCTAGGGCATTGAAAGAATCAAGAATCAGAGCAAGAAAAAATAAGATCGGAACACCTACTTGGACAGGGAAGTTTGGATCTGCTGGTAAAAAGAGAAGTTCAACTAGCATTCTTGAAAATTTGAAAAAGAAGAACAGCACGACAAAAACGACGTTTTCAACAGCTCTGGAACAAACGACAGAAGTACCGCTAGACCGGAAACAAGTAATGGACACCTTGGTGCAGTACCTAGACAAACAAGTTGATAAGTTCAGTACTTCTAACGATATAATTAAACATACCAAGCTATCCATGGAAACAGAAAGTGACATGATTAAAGTCAGGGCTATGTTGCGAGAAATTGCAAATTGGGACTCAAACAAGAAGGGCTGGAAACTAAAAGATGACTTTTTACATAATGTATACAGTTCGTAGGATTGATATATTGGCGAGAATTACAACAAGAATCGAAGATTAGTAGCGTTTGTCGGTGAAAACATCCTGTCCTGTGTTATTGACTCTCAATTTTAACATGAATATTACACAATAATAAACCGCTTCGATCAGCCTATCTTCCTGGCGAAGAATGTACTAGTTTGAACCTATATACAGCGGTAACCTTTGTCTGTAGTACTTCATATATCGCTGAATTACCTATCAATTTATTTGCTCACAATTCACTAATAAACCAAACATGGTTCAACAAGAGATCTTAATTTTAACCAAATTGGGACTGAAAAATACTGGGTTTCTTATATCTTCCCAGCACCAAGAATTAACAACACGTTAACTTGAAAAACACATCTAGTCTGCAATAGCAGTGCTACAAATCCTAAGCTAAATAGCCGGACTTAATGTATTGACAGACTGCATATATCTATCTGAGTATCCTAGAAACCAGAGTGTTATATTAAAGATCATTTTGACCAGTTCCTTGCTCTTGCCGTTTTGCATTAGCTTCGATTGATAATAATATCGCTAGACAACAACATAACAGTGTTTTCTTGAATTAATTGTACTCCGAGTCCACCCATACCATAAATGTAGCCACCGTTACTCTACTTTAATTAAAATTTACCACCGAACCCCGATCGTCTGCTTACATCATCTCTTACTTGCAATTACTTGAAACTCGTACTAGACTCATAAGTTCTAGTAACCCATGTTCTACAGTAGTATTTAAAACTGAAAAGTTGATTTTCAAACAGCTACCACAACAGCGTCTACGTTTTACTGCCGGAAACGAAAAAAAATTGCAAATCAAGGGAACTGATCACACCTATTATCCACCGATCTTTTCTGATAAACTTTGGTGAATAGTTTAACGGATATTCTCATTTGCATAAACAAACTTATTAGCAAATGTTTTAAACATGCACGATTCTTTATATCTTTCCTATGAACTTTTATCTTCTGTGACTAAACAAATTTAACTAACAATTATACTGTGCAAATAAGTTCTATACCACTACAAGTATAATTATTGCTGCAATCGAGCTCGCATATCTTAAAGCTCACTCTGTCATCTCATGCACACAACTACTTCAAATACAATGAACGGCTACAGCGAGAAAAACTTGTAAATACAGAACCACCATATTCGCCGCTTACCAAATACTGGACCAAGCACCAGTAAATAACTTAAAAATATTAGATCTTATTTAAAACATATGATGCCTCCACCCTGAATACACAGCAACTTTGGCACCCTAAGAAATAAAAATCTCTGAAGCAATTTGTTCCAAGTTGGTTACTACCTCAAGCTTACCAAAGGTTTTCAACATAGACAGATACCACAAGCATAGCTGATTGAACAGGACCATCTTGTTGCAAAGTTGATATCTAACAAAAAGGCTAATGCTTACGATATTTGCAGCTCTTACAGCTAGTTCGTTATTCAAAATATTGAGCGTACTGCAAACAATTGAGTTGTTGCAAAAGCAATACCATGGGGTTGGCTTGTTATTCAGTAACACAAAATACAGGTAAAACCTATAAATAACTCTTACATAAAACGAATACCTATTGGAAGTTATGGATTAAACAACAATCTGGATGCCACCATTTCCATAGTCTTTCATGGGTGTACACTAAAGAATCTGGAGTTTCCTACTTGACCCTGGTCTGAGTTTATGGACTACTTGATGTAGCTGCTATTAATTAACAGGATGATTAATATTCCTGCCATTTGGTACCAGCGAGCATTGTTGTATCGCTTTCAGTCGTTCATATCTGTATAAAAACAATAAATGTACTTAGTACAATCACACATGCGAAACACAACATCCAAGCACCTCTTAACCTCGTACACAAACCCATCAGTATAATCGTTGTTGATTATACCAATTACACGGACTAATTACTTTTAATGAAATTGGTCACGTACTATAACTTGTATGAACTATGCAAAAACAATTAGATATGTGTGCCTTCACACAAATATTCCAAGTCATTAGTAAAATCAAAATGCACAGACCCCATATACTAATTAATCCAGATTTATTTGCCATATTCATCAACTGTCTAAAAAGGCACCCAAGCCGCTATATTCCCATTTGCATCACCAACCATTCCATCAAACTCGGGAATCTGAAATTTATCAATTGGCTGCATCATAATACAAATAATCAGTACAACATAGTACAACATTATTGCTAGTAACCAGCTTGAACTATCTTACAGCATATTTCAAACTTTCAAATTCATTATTCTTGTCATCTAAACACAGTCCTTCCCTGGCTTCTCGGCACCTACCCTTCTCGCAGTTACAACTAATATTAAATGATAATACGAGGAACAGCTCTCCGACTCAGGGACCTGTGCTACCCTTTCGAAATACGACTAAAAATCCTAGAAATTGGACCGACTCATTGGATCCATGGCATCCCGACATGTTATGCCACATTTGCACTGACGCGATGCGTGCACTAAATCGGTTTATCACGCTTCACTCCCATCTATAATTGGCAAGCAAATCTTCCTCAGCAAATTTAAGAGTGAATTATTATGTCATCATTCTTGAACTACATAAACTTTTTCAAGTTCAACCTCATCCTTATTTCCATAGACCAATCCCCATTGTTTTGCGTTGTAGGGTGTCCAAAAGCAATACCCACCAAAGCGTCTTTCCCAGTAAGTTTACATAATACGAATAGCCTATCTATGTATCAGAATTAAACGTTAACGTGTAATTACATTAGTCGTAGAAGTTAACCAAATGTCGTAGTTGACTCACTAATCTAAAGGGTACTACAACTTGTTGTAAATGAACCACTCACTTACATTGAATTACACCAATTTCCGATACCTTTAACTTTAATTAGCAGCAAACTATAGAAATACGAATAGAATACAGTAGGACTCGCTAAATAACTACTACATTAGAAGAGTTCGACCCGATGTTTAAAAGTCCCGATACCTGCTTCTATTCACAATTTTATACTTGTGATACCAAAAGTTTTGACAATGTACATAGAACTGCAATGCTTGTTGCAGAGATAGATATTACAAACACCATAATTTAGTGTAACCATCATATTCCTACAACAAGGACATTAGTTATCACGATTGTGAGCCGTCACACTAAAATCGGCAGTCTGCCACACTTGCCTACGCTGCAACGACTAGTATTCAAAGATATATTGAGCATGACTAGTATATAAATTATTCATTTCATAAGCCACAAATTGTATGCCTCACTACCTGAACTAAAAAGTAAAGCACTAGAAACTTGGATGTAATTGATTTGACTATTGCCGTACCTTGTTGACTCAATGAATAACAAATTCTTTGCTGCTTCTTAATGGGACATAAAAAGTTTTGAGAATCATCAATTATTGCTTGGTTATTTATGCAATTTCATGTTGCTTTTGTATTAATATACAATCTGTATTGATCTGTTGAATGAATTGGAATCTTAATTACGGTAAAGTTGCTCTATCGGAAATTAATTTGCAAATAGTACTTGATTGCTCAGCATACTTCTGGTCTCTTGCAAACATTAAATAACAATTAATCGGCGCAGTCTTGGAAATTGCTTATAGAAGCGCAATTCGATCGAGTAATTCTAGTGTAAAATCATATTTGACCCCTGATACTTTTGGTACAATACCAGTTTCAATAGTGGATTGTTGAACAAATCAAACGGTATAATAATCAAGATCATTCTATTTCTAACTGCTTCTAAACAATAGTACAATTAGCTTGAATTTGGATTTTTTGTCAAAGAATTGTCAAGTTTCTTCGAATCGTTCTGACGACCCAATGAAGTTGGATGTAACTGATTTGTGGACAGGATATCTTCTTCCAAATTTGACGTTGCTGTGAAAAGGGAATCAGCTTGTTTCACCTGTAAGGAAAGAAATATCGAGTATTTTACGTGCGTATTGCTACTACCATATAGGAAACACTTAGTCGGAAAATCATTGTGAGCTGGATGGAGGTACCAACGGGGTGTACTATGAATGCATGTTGCGATGGGGGAGTTCTTTATATTGACTGGTATGTGAAGGTGAGGTATGGTCAGCAAGCTACCGAACAACTATGATGGTGCTGTGGTATTGTTTTATGGTAGAACAATGATTATTTAAAATATTTGATTCTACAAGGTTGGTTGTTCATTGATGGATCTTTTTCTAACTTGAACTTAGTGGAGTAATAGTTTCTCAGTTGACTAAGAATGGTAGGGGAGATCGGCCACAATCACGCGACGCTAATGCTAAGATTTTACCTACTGAGGTAAGAACGCTACTGGGAAATATTGCCTCTGATTACAGCACATTGTAAATTCCAATGTGCTGTTGAAAATTCCATGACAAAGTGTCTGGATATTGCAAATTTCACTATAAATTTCAATCCCAAGAACGAAAATAGTGGTTGCAAAATGCTGTGTATATGCGTTAGTTGCGCTGTTTCTCAAGAACTAGCATTCTTCGGATTTGTTTCTGTATAGCTACATGCTTTTTTTGCATTAATTTCTTAGCGATTTGGTTTAAGCCATTTAATCTTGTGTGAAACAAGCCGTCATGCTCTTAGTCCAATATTATTCACTGTAATATATGCGTTGGACTTAATATTACAGGTTAGGAAGTTGGAGTATTTGATGATGATTTTGTGTGGATGTTTCCCTGTCGTAGACAACGAATATCTAAACAACGAAAACGGATAACTTGATGGGCCTGGAGATTAATTGAAAATGGTAGGGGAGATAGTACAGTGTTTACTTCAAAGTCGATTCATAACTGCTGTGCGAAAGTTCAAACTTCGATATTTGGAAATATAGATGATATTTCATTGGTACAGATAGGAGGTGTAAGAATTGTTTAAAAAGGGCTTGCAGTTGAATTAGTGCTCTAAGTTATATTCTGAGTTATTACCGTGTATCAAAATGAATATGTCCCGGCAGGTACACCAGGAGTGATGTGGTTTTGTTGATTGTTAGGAAGCAATTTCGGGATACAGTTTTTTCCATTTTTCATTCATAGTAATTGTGTAAATTGTAATACCATTGTGGAAAACATTATTCGGCAAATTTGACTTCCAGAGTAGTATATATGTGATCTGTTGTGATAAATAATGTTGTCTTTGTAGCTGTGAAAATGTGTGCAGATTAGTATGAATGAAAAATGCACATCATAGCTGCTGGTGATTTATTTGATTGACTGCTGAGTGTCATTGGAAAATGCAATGAAGCTTAACTAATTGGAAGATGGAATCACGAGCACTCAGCTGAAGCCCAAATTGTATGGGTCTGCCATGAATGAATGATATTTGGTGATGATTTCGTGTGGAGGGGAGATGTGGGATGGTTTTGGTGCATGTTGAATTACTACTGACAGTCTCACTATCCTAATTTCTTCGGTTTGAACTGGGTAAATGTGGAATTTGGCACCCGACTCAAGTAAATTCAGAAAGGGATGGTGTCATGTAGAGGTGAGTTATAAATATAATGTGGTTTAATGGAAACCCAACCCAAGTCAAACATTTTTGAACAGAGAGATTCTATGAAGAACAAGAGTAATAGGAAAGTGACGAAAGTATATTCGTAGAAAGGTATATTCTGGAGCAGAGAGCAGATAATTTTGGTAACGGTGCTATTGGTTCATACACGAGTGTATGACCTGGAATTTAAAGGGGAAATAGTGTATAGATTTATCTCTCCCTTTTGTCATCTATTTAAGCTTAAGACTAAGGACAAATAATAGACTAATTTAACACACACTTTGAGGAAATATTTTAATTTCGAAGACTTTTATTAGACAATTTTGATGACAAGTGATAATACATGTGGAATCATCTGAGGGTTTGGTTTTGGCCACAGTCGGGCTGAATTTGCAGTAAAGACAACCCAGTTTTTATTCCCTGGGAGAAAAGTGTTGTTCAAACATACTACATGTTATAAGTTTGGAATGTGACAGATTCCGCTCTTTTTTAAACAATGCGAGATAGATCGCTACAGTGCGTGTGTATCACTTTCATGGCCGGGGAGTAAGTTTACTTTGTGCTTTTACAAATATCATTGATTTTTGACTCTTTTAAGTGAATTTCCAATGTATTTATGCTTTGTAATCATTAAAAAATGTTCTGGTTTATTTAGTTTCAATTGGCAGCCATTTTCAGTCAAAATTGAGAAATATTCTGGAACAAAATATTGTATATTAAAATTTTTTTAATGCGTTTCCAATGGAACTGAAGTTTCATAAGCAGATAGTTGTCTTTCTTGTAATCATATTGTAGATGTATCAACTTATGAGTAGATATAACCTATAACATGAACAACTATTAATGTCAAATATATGCAGATAGGTAAGTATAACAAGACGGTACAGAGTTTTCAGACTTTTTTCCAGCTTAGTTTTCGAACAATACTACTCCGAAATATTAGAACTGATTTTCAACTGTTTGTAAAGTCAATGATTCAAAAAATTTAAGAGACAAGAGATTTCAGGGACTTGAAATACATAGTTCTTGATAGCGACGCAAGTCACAAACGTCGTGATATTCAATTGCTAGTTGCAATTGTAGTAGTTTTATACAGAAGTTATTAATACATACACACATATGATTTTCCTATTGACATTTGTATTTAAGCCAAGTTAGTATAGACGCATACGAAAAGTGCTGTGCCTAATGCTGTTGGAACAATTAATTTGTAAAATATTGGATTAAATCGCCAAGATGGTGTGGCCGCCGAAAGTACTTGAACCACCTTGAGCTACCATGTAATAGCCATGTGCTACCATGTAACCACCTTGTGCTACCAATTCTCCGATGTTACTAATGAACTGAGATTATTAGAAGTAGCTCGAATATCGTTAAAAATCACTAGTAGATTATGTATTACATATCAAATGTAAAAAAATTGAATATGAGTGCAGCTTGACTTTGATTTATTATAGAATTAATATTTCTGCTGAAAAATTATCCTGAAAAGATTAAGGGGTGTAATTTGTAACAAATATTTTCTGTCAAACGATAACCTTGTTACCCCTTGATGATACTTTTTTTTGCATAATGAAAGCAACAGAGGTTATACAGTGTCTTAGATGACTGGTTTGTACACACATAAGAACTGCAATTGCATAGTCACTGTATACCGTGTTGACAAAACTCTTGTATCAGAACTATACTTTGCGTAATATAGAACATCTCTAATTCTAATCAATAGTTCTAAATGACTCTAAATAAGTATAAAAACAAAAGTACACAAACAAAAATAACACTTACTGATCTACTAAACATTTGGCTCGTGAATGTCATATGGCAAGCATCCAAACCTGTACAAGATTCGTTCAATACCATCCATACCTTGCTCCAAATGATACAACTCTGGCCCGTAAGAAATTCTCACATAGTTATACCAAATAATTTCTTCCATATGAGCCAAGTTCTGTGGATTGATCAAGAAAAAGAACCCAGGAACAACAATGACCTTCTCGTGTAAACATTCGTGGAAAAAACCTAAACAATTGCTCAATTTTCCTGGCAAATGGCTCAAATTTAACCACAAGTAGAAGGTGGAGTTTGGAATAGTTCTTTTTGTGAACTTGAACCCCATCTTGGATAAGCGGTTTATGATGTAGTCACGTTTCATCTTGAAATGCATTTGCAACGCCATCATTTCCTGCTTAACCTTTAACGGTTCTAAGAAATCAACCGCAACATGTTGCAATGGCGAGTTTGCTCCACCATCCAAAAATGAACCAGCTGATGAAAGAGCGTTGATATAATCTTCCGGTCCTAACACCCAACAAATTCTCCACCCTGGCAATCTGAAAGCTTTGGTGAGCCCATTTAAGATCAAGACTGGGTCTTTATTGACGTCGTCAATGTACTCAGCAGAACTGATAGAAGAACCGGTACACCCTTCATCATAATAATAGTGCGAATAAAATTCATCCATAATAAGCAAACATTTTTCACGACACATACGGAGCAATTCTTGCATCTGTTCCCTAGATAAACAGTTTCCGGTCGGGTTTCTTGGGTTCGATGTTAACAACGCACCCATACCTCTTGCCAACTCTTCTTTGATCAAATCAAGATGCATTTCATAATTGTCCATTTCTTTCAAAGGAACAGGAATAGGGGAAAAATTTTTCATTGTTGCGATAAGCTCAGAGTAGGCGGTGTAGTCAGGAAGGAAAAACGACAAGTAACAATCACTGATAATTGTTGCAATTCTTGTCAAACCAGCTCTACCACCAGGAACGATACATACGTTCTTGTAAGAATATTTGGAACCTTTCCCCTCACGGTACGTTGCGTTGTAATAATTAGCAACGGCCTCACGAAGTTCCTTGACCCCAGCAGTTGGGGCATACTCACGGTAATCATCAGGCAAGTTGATTTTTGTTGGTCTAGGGAAGGAACCAGGAATGGTATCACCATGCTCTGGAGCACCTTGGCCCAAGTTAGCCCAATCACCAACGTGTTCTGAGTCATACCCGTACTCTGCGGCTCTTTCGGTGGCCCACAAAACACCAGTGGACGATTGTTTAGTATTCAAGGCTGGTTTGTAAATACTCTCATTGAATCTAGGTTTAGGTAATGGGATTGGGGAACTCTCTCTACCGTTTTCCAGCTTTGACAACTTGGAGATCAAATGTTGTCTAAAATGAGTGTTTTTCAAGTTAGGGGTGGCCAGCGGAGTTCTGCCAGGGATTGTCTGGTACGGGGATGCGTGGTAGTTTTCTCTGACATGCTGTGGTTGTGGTGACTTTATAGTTGATTCGTGGGAATGGTGATGGTTCGCAGCTGGAGAGGTCGGAATGCTTGATGCGGCGGATTGATTTCCTTGAATTGCTAATAATAATGACGAAGCAGATCTCTGCAATGCAGGAGGCAATGTCGATTCCAATCTTTCGAATTCTATTATAGATTCTTGGTCGTTGTCCGAGTCGTCATGAAATTGGAGGTGGGACATGGTTGTAGTTTGGTGACTTAGAGAGGGGGGGGAGATGCAACTAAAAAGAAGGTTTCAACTGTAGCGAAGGAATATTATGTTATATAATAGAGAAGAAAAAAAAAAACATTAAATAAAAAAATTTCCCTGAAAAGTTTAAATTCGGGGACCAGCGGCGGGAAGGGGTGGAGCGAGGGGAGGACAAAGAAAAAATTGGTTGACAGGTGGTTGAGGGGTGGGGTGGTTTCCATGTACGAACGTGCTCCATACATCCGTAATTGAAATTCTATATGCGTGTACAAAGATCAAATCTTGTGTAATGGTTGAATAATCGCACCAATTGTCATCCGAATACCTTCTGTTAGGTAGTAAGTCGTCAATGGAATATGGTTTGATTTGGTAAACACGACACATGTTGCTGTCGTGTAGTATGTTCACTTAAATATTTTACTGTGAAGGATTAATAACCAAATTACCGCTAGTGTATTAGCCTGCTGGTGGGGTGATTGAGCTTAATCTGGAATGAATGATTTTGACGTATTGAGTCTTTATTCAAAGAACTCTAAGCGAACATCTCCGAAATATGATTATTCCGTTTGAGTGTGTTTTGGTTTATATCTTATACTTAGTCTATCTGTTGTCTTTGGTCTTATCCTTGTATATACTCTTAAAGAGCTAAGTAAAACTGTAAACTTATTTTCTTCATTTAATTCAATTCCACGCTATAAGTGCGTGTAATTGCCAACACTATCATTGCCAACTTTGTTTGTACTTGAATCCTATTTATCAACCATTTATTTTCTATCTTTTTTTATATCACTTCTTTTTCCTTACTTTTAACACTATTATAATTTTCTCTCAACAAACAACGTTTGTCTTGTGTTAGTTATCAAATAAACCATATTTGTGAGATAACTTACCACTACAAGACAATATTCAGAGAACAAATATTTTTGCGTGCAATTTTATTTTTCTTATTTGTGCACATTGGATTTCTTCTTTATTCCCATAAACTAATAAATTTGAAAACTTCAACAGTGGCATATCCTGTATTGAGAATTTCGGCAATTCCACTCTGCCTCTATGGTATTTAGAGAATTTATGTTGTGTATATTTGTATTATATAATTGGGCAAATGGGTGCGTTGACTTCAGAGAGATTCTTGTTCATTCATGATTTTTTCCAAATATAAGTTTCCACGTGACCTTGTTGGCAGTCAAGTGGGTCACTCTCAACGATTACGGCACCATCTCACATAAGCCACTGCTATGAACCACTGCGAAAACTTTTCTACATTTATACTTCATTTTATACAGAAATAAACTATGTTAGAAACCTATGCATTATTCTAAATATTATACATACAAAAAAAAGGCATCTTTTCTTTCTTTCTTTTATTTTAGAAATTATCTTGTATGGCTTGTTTTTGAGCTGGAGATAATGAAACAGGGTAATCGACCTTATAAATAATCTCCAAATCACCTCTTTCTCCAGGAGATTTACTTATTGGCATACCTAAACCAGGGTAGGTAGACGATGTTCCTGGTTGTATTGGTTGTGTTCTTGATAATGGGATTCTTCTACCGTCCAATGTTGTTACATCTCTATCAAATCCACATAATGATTCTTTGAATGTTAATGTCACGTTCATTTTCAAATTATTTCCGTCTCTTTTGAAAGTTGGATTTGGTTTTTCTTCAATCACAAATTGAATGGTTTGTCTAGCACCACATTCTGATTGATAATCACCTTCATTGGCAAAATTAATCTTTGTACCTGATTTCCAACCTGGTTTAATATTGACTTCAAGAATTTTTTGTTCTTTAGTGCCATTCTGATTCTTTCTTGTAATTTTTAATTTCTTAGTAGCTCCTTTATACAAGTCTTCTAATGATACCGACAATGGCATAACCACAACATCTGGGTCTGGTCTTTGTTGAGGTCTACCACCGCCACCAAACCCCCCTGGCATTCCACCACTTCTGCCACCAAAGCCACCACCAGCACCACCACCAAATGGATGTCCTCCACCACTAGAACTGAATGTGAATCCATCATCACCCATTCCGAAACCTCCCATTTGGGAGAATATATTGAATGCATCAGCATTTGAAAATCCTCCTCCTGCAGAACGGAATCCACCACCACCTGGACCTCCTGTGCTAAAGTTGAATTGAGGACCACCGGCTCCACCAGCTCCAGCAAATGGATTACTCGTATCGGCAGCTGGTGCATTGCCTCTGGCTGCATCTAAACCATAACTATCATAAATCTCTCTTTTCTCAGGATTGGACAAAATGTCAAATGCTTCTGAAATCTCTTTGAATTTCTCAGTGTCACCTGTTGGTTTATCTGGATGATATTTCAATGCTGCTTTTCTATAAGCCTTTTTAATTTCTTGTTCACTGGCCGATGTGTCGATTCCTAATAAATCGTAAAGTTTTTTATCTTTCACCATGTTATGAATTGTTTTCTTGTCTTTATAATTGAATCAATTGCTTTTAACTTTCTTTGTAGATAGAAAGAAAGAAAGAAAGAGGAATAAGAAAAAAGGGTAGCAAATTCAATTGTTGAAATATAAATTGTATAAAGAAGAATGTAGCAATGGAAATCAAGGCCAAAAAAAAAAAGTGCCCTGATTGACTTTATCGGTGTGCGACAGAGAAAGAAAGAATTCACTAGAACAAAAAAAAATTTCACTCACTGTTTCACTCGCACGAAGTAGATTCTATCACCTTCTAGAATCTTCTTCTACTACTCACATTTACACATAGTTTTTTACAAGTCTAAACCAACAACCATTAATCTTTCTTTTCTGCAGCTAATCTGGCAGCCTTCTTCAAAGCTCTGGCACGAATAGATTCATGCATTGACAAGTTCAACTTATTGGCAACCTTGGAGTACACACCAACTGTGTTGTCTATAGCAAAATGCATCAACGCATGGCTCCAATAAGGAGTTGAGGTTGCAAATCTTTCTTGAGCACCATTACGACGTCCAACCCCATTTAAAGTGGATGTGACAAATTGCTTTGGATTAGGAATAGTGGCTGATGAACGTCTGATCTTGGACATTGCTGAAGTAACCAAATAAGAAATAACCAATTCTACATCAACATGATCTGGTTTCAATTCACCAGCTAAAGCTGCTGACCAAGCTTGTAAAAAGGATTTTGAACCGGAATAAGTGGCCAAGTATGGTGTTGGCAACAATCCTCCAAATGAACCCATTGTTAAAATCAATCCTTTCAATTGTTTTGGTTGAGGATTTTCTACGGTGGATACAATGATAGGAGCAACAATTTGGGTGATTTTTAAAGTGGCTATATTGTTAATTGTGATTATTTCTTGTAATTCTTTCTTTTCAGTTTTCAAAAATGGAACTGGGATAGAATGAGATTGTCCAACATTATTAATCAATATAGTGATTGGTAAATCAAAAACAGCCTTTTCTAATTTAAGATAATTTTCTTCATCATCAGTAGACGCATCAAATGCCACAATTTTAGTATTTACTTTAAATTTACTTTCAATTTCAGTAGCAATTAATTCTAATTTGGATTGAGTTCTTGAAACCAAAATTATACTGAACCCCTTTTTAGCCAATTGAAATGCATACTCTTTACCAATTCCATCAGAGGCACCTGTAACAACAGCCCATTTCCCACTTGATGCTCCATATTTGGAAAAATCAGTGGCTGGGGCGAACAATAAATCAAATAATAATGAACCCAGTTTAAGAGTAAAAATTGTCAATTTGATTACACCCACAAATAAAGCAAAAAGAATCGAATATTGAACAATTGAGTTCTCTGAATAGCTATCCAAAAACTGAGTGAATGACATTGTAGAATAATATAATGAATACGGGGTGTTGTGTGTGTGAAGTTTTTTAGTTTTTTTTTTTCATTCCTTAATTCTAATTCGAGCCAAAACAACAAAAAAAAAAAAAGGTGGTGAGTGGTTAAGTTTTGCGCACGTGACCTTCAAAGATCCATATGTAGAATAATAATAATATCAAAGAATAATTTATTAACCTCCCAAAAAAAACCTATATTTATACAAATACTATTACAAATATGCAAACTCCTCTAGTTTCTCAGTTGTCAACTCCACATGCAAAGACTCTCTATCAATCTGTTTTTCAAGTAATGACATCGACATTTCTAATTTCAATTTTGCAGTTTGCATTTCAGTTATATCAGCTTCTACATTAGTCAAATCATTATAACTTTTCTCCAATTTACCTTGTGTTGCCTCATCTTCAATCTGCATTATATTTATCCATGGATTATTAAAATTCTTCAACTTATTTTCATTTATTATATCTTTATAATGACGAGAAGATGATCCGTTTATTCCTCCACTGCCGCGTCCACGATACCCACCCCGGTAACTTCCTCTATATGAAGATCCACGATGATATCCCGACAAAGGAGGTCGAGAACTAGACAAAGACTCATGTTCCGTTGTTTCTGTAAATTCCTTTTCTGTACCATGTGCAGATTGTACTGCCGTGCTGCCTGCTCCTCCTCCTCCTTGTTCATGATAATTGGAAAATGATCCCCTGCTGCCTCCACCTCTACCACCCCCGTAATAATTGTTATAACCATACCTGTTATTATTGTAATACCCACCTGATCCACCAGCACTTCCCCCTCTATTTGATCCACCTCGGTAGTTCTTGTTGTAGTATCCACCACCACCACCAGCACCTCGGCCACGATTTCCTCGGTATCCACCACCTCCTCCACGATAGTTGTTCAGGTAATATTCATCTTTTCCGCCACCATATGACGAGTATGAACCGTATCCGTCTGAGTTGTTTGATGGATTATTATTGTTGTTGTTATGGTCGTACGACATGATGATTTTGTTGTGTAATGGTCTGGGAGTATAATTGCCATTTTTTTTTCTGATGATGATGTTTTTATTTCTTTGCATGGTGGAACAACGAGCGAGAAGAAAATTTATGGTAACAAGAATTCTTACAACGGGATAAACCCAAGGTAGACCACACCCATTAACACAACTGATGAAAAAGAATACGTGGAGGATATTTTAAGAGAATGGAAGGTGTAGCCACATCATTAAGCGAGTGAATTACTCACAAGACAAGCCATGCAAAGATTGTCTATGATCTATTGAGACAGAAGTATTCAATATTGGGGTTACTATAGTCCATAGGAATATTTAACCAACGGGGAACTTTAGAATGATTGTCTTAATATATAATTTTGGTCTTTTTTTTCTTTCCTTTTATTTGATTAATTCGACACATCTTTAAGAATGTTCTAGGTTTGCCATTCTTCTTCTTATGTTGGGCCATGAACAACCCCAAAGGAATAACAAATAGAAGTACTTAAACACAATGATTGAAGTTTCATGGATACACACGTATCATACGCATATCAATATCAAACAAATTTAAAAAAAAATGGAAAACCCCGGATTCTTCGTGTTATGCTATTGGAATAAACGACAATCATTTTTCCTGTGGTTATTTTTGAGATGCATGAGAAAGGTATTGGTAGCAAAATATTAGGCAAGTGAGTTGCTAAATTATGCTATGCGTGGGATATGGAGGGTTGTCTGTCAATGCAGTGTGGTTTCCTAAGTACATCAAAGAAATAGAAATATGATAAAGAAGAGGAAGAAGAAGCAGTCTAGATTCATGACGTCGGTGGTTCGATTTTTGATGCAAAATAATAAATCAATAATTACATCAATACATCAATAAATAAATAATATATCAAAAAAATAATTAAATCATGGATTTTATGATGATTATATCCTACATCTCAACAACTATTTCATGTCCTATTTCTAAACAAAGTCACTACTGACTGAAAACTCCACTTGATCACACAACCCTATCTATTCAACCATATTGTTCGTATCAACAATGAATTCCACAACCAGTGGTGGTCATCCTCCATCAAAAACCAGACTCCCAAGGCTACCACCCCAACAAATACCTAAACGTACCGATCAACAATCAAATAGTTTGTCATCATCATCATCGTCGAAAAAACGATTATTTGAACTTTCTATATTTGATCATGTTTGGTCGTCTATAACAACCAAAAATAATGAATGTAATTATATACGTACTCATGAATTATTTCAATTATTTCAAAATTTACAAATATGTTTAATTCCTAAATTATCACCACCGAATCATTCTAATTTTACAAATTGTCGGATTTTTGAACAATATGAAAAACGACGAGGAGAAATAGTGAATACTGACGAAGCATTTCGAATAATATGTGAAAGTTTATCATCGGCATCAATATTAGTTGAAGAATCCAATCAATGGTGCAAATTAAATATCAAGATGGCGATTGAAGAATTGGAATCAATGCATAAGAAATTAACAAATGGATATATTATGTATGAATCCGAACTTGATTCTTTGAAATTAAAGAATGATTTAAATTTAAAAGAATTGAATGGATTGATTGAAAATAATGATCGAATGAATGATAAAATTATTGAACTTCGATTGGAATTGAGTGAGTTTGAAGATGAGTTGAATGATTATCGAGATGGAAAAATATCAAGAATTGGACTAATGAATGACGAAGATGTATTTGGGAGTTTGGAAGAGGAAGAGGAGGAACAAGAGTATGTTACTCGTGGTTGGTCAGTTGAGAATACTCCTGTGACTATGGATACAAGAGTAGATGTTAAAGATCATATAATATTACAAACCATTGATCTGATTCAGGAATTTCTAGAATCTATTGATGACGACGACGCCGACGACGAAGATTATGATGATGAATCGGTTGTAAGCACGAGCGAGTCGGAAATTGATAGCTTTGAAGATGTTGAAAAGTTGCTGAATAATCCACGGAATCAATATTTTTTAATGTCAATACTTGTTGCTATGTTTGGATACTTTAAAAACATGTTATAGACAAGAGATATACTTGTAACTTCACGTACGTTTATTGTATATATAAATGCTAAAACAAACAAAACTCTAAAATTTATCTTGTATTATTTTCATTTTCATTTTATGAATTGTGAATCTGCACATCATTTTGATGATGAGCGTTATTATTATTATCATTATTATTTCCATCTACATCTTCATCTTCATCCTCTTCATCATCATCAAAATATGGATGAATCAATGCTCTTTTGGCACTAATTCTTCTACTTGGATCATAAACCAACATTTGATCCAATAAATCCAATCCATTATCATCTAAACTAGGAACAGCATCACGTAAAGGTTTTTTCCTCCATTGAGGGAAACTTGATTTAAAATCAGGTAAATAATTTATGTCTGGCCAAATTTCTTGAGTTGGAGTCCCCAAGATTCTAAAAATTCTAAAAATTTCATCAATTTCTGAATCCCCGGGGAATAATGGTTTTCTATTGCACATTTCTGCAAAAATACATCCCACTGACCACATATCTACACCGGTTGAATATTGTTTCCCACCAAGTAAAATCTCAGGTGCTCTATACCATAATGTCACAACTTCATGTGTGTATGCTCTAAGTGGAACTCCAAATGCTCTAGCAAGTCCAAAATCTGCAAGTTTTAAATTTCCTTCTTTATCAATAAGTAAATTTTGAGGTTTTAAATCACGATGTAAAACTCGATGAGAATGACAATGTTTTATTCCTTTGATTAATTGATTCATGAATTTTTTAATCATATTAGAACCTAATCCAACTCCCTGGGGGATACTTTCCATATATTTCTTTAAATCTAAATCTAAAAATTCAAAAACTAAATATAATTTATGTGAATCAGAATGAATTATATCATACAATCGAACAATATTATCATCTTTCATCTCTTTAAGTAATGAAATTTCTCGAATTGCAGTACTTGGAACCCCTTCATCTTCAGATTCTAATCGAATCTTTTTTAATGCCACAACTCGATTGTTATGTTTGGTATCTAGGGCCTTATAAACAACTCCATATGTACCTTCACCCACTTTTTCTTGACGTTGGAAATCAGATAATTCTACCATATTGATACGATATTAAACTTTTGAACGTTGGGTTATCAAATTCGTTGTTCAAATTGTTGTTGTTGTAAAAATTTTTAGTCCAAAAATAAAATCATGAAACAAACAAAACATTCTTTGCTAAAAGTAGAAAGTATCACAATTGCTGTTGTCCCCCTTCATAAAAAAGTGCGTGCGCCAACAGTAGAACAAATGGAGGAACACGCGTCGTCGTACGTATGATGATTCCCCCTCGTGCTGGGTCTATAAATAACTTTGCTTCTAAGGAAACAAGACATGACCTCTCTTACAATTAAACATTCTTCAGACTTCTGGATCAATATATACTAATAATATTTCTATTTAATTAGTAAAACAATCCCTTCCAAAGAAGAAGAAAAAAAAAAATTGGAAAAAAAAAAGAAAAAGAAAAAAAAATTATGTATACTTTTCTAAACGCCAAAATGTACATATCATCATTCAGGAACAGTAGGAGGAGCGGAAGGAGAAACACCAGCACCAGCTACAGCTGCAACAGCAGCTATAGTTGCAGATGGAGTAGGAGCAGGAGGAGGAAGTGGAGCATCACCAACCTCACAAACTTTAATTTCTCTACCCCATTCACTATTCAAAATCTGTTTACCTGTGATTCTTCTTTCAGGTTTTGGATCCAAAATAGAATAAATGACATTACGACAACGAGCACGTTTCAAAGCTTCAATTGGTTCATACCCAGTTGATTCTTTCCTCTTTGTCAAATATTCTTCAAAAAATTCATCTTTTCTAGGATCAGCCAATTTCCACAATTGTCTACCTGTTCTCATAGCCAT
>JAKTVG010000372.1:0-63071 GCA_030557085.1 Candida gigantensis
ACTCAATAGTAAATGCTTGTCTCTTGTCATCGAGTAGTTGTGTGACGAAAAGTTGATATTAGACACCAACCTGTAGAGTCCTCCTCCCAGTGCGAACTATTTCTATGTGATGAGAGAATATTGTACCACGACTTCGCGAACATTCTAACCTAGAGTACCATGTCCTTGTAACGAATATAATTACTGACTCTCGATGTTGGTTACTTTTTTTATTGTAAGACTATAAGAGCACGGGAATTAGGTCGTTAATATAGAAGGTGCATTGGAGAAACGCGTCCAGCTTACATGTAGTACCTCCCCAATTAGATAAAAAGAATATACAATGCTAACTTATAAGCTATAAACTACAAAACATCCTATGTTAATTTACCTTCTCTCTTCAATTTCATTCTTTCAGCAAATGACATTGCTTTTGGAGGAGCAACTTCTTTAGCAGCAGCGGCAGCGGCAGCTTCTTCCATTTCAGCTCTTTTTCTAGCCAATTCCAAATCTTTTTCTTTTTGAATACGTAATTCTTCTTTCAATTTAGCCATTTCTGCTGCTTTTGCTTGTCTTGCAGCTTCTTCAGCAGCAGCTTTACGTTCTCTTTCTTTTCTGATTTTTAATTCTTCAATACGATGCTTCTTGACTGTTTCTATACGTTCTTGTTTTGCCTTTTCAAATTTCAATGCTGATTCTTTTTGTAATTGTTTCAATTTAACAGCATTCTTGGCATCGATTTCAGATTTGAATTTGGTATAATCTGGTAAGATTCTTTGTAATCTCTTGTTCAATGAAATGGCACCATCATGTTCCTTCTTGGCTTTAGCAATCTTGGCTTGTTTCATGGTTTCATAATTTGCTAATTCTAATTCATATTGTTTTTCAGAATCAACTTCTAATAATTGTAATTCATATCTTCTGAATGCTCTTTCTAAATGATCAGCTTTTTTAGAAGTAGATTGTAATTTTTCTTCCAATTCTTTCTTATCTTTATTTAATTGTTCAATTTGCATCAATTGTAATTTAGTAGTATCCAAATCTTTCAAATTATTTAAATCAATCTTAATAATACCTTTAGCATTAATTTCTTCAGCTAATTTTCTCTTTTCATTTTCAGCAATTAATTCACGTTCTTTATCTAATTTTTCCAACTTCTTTCTTTCTTGTTCAGCAACCAATCTTTCTTGTTCTGCCTTTTGTTCAAGAGCCAATTTTTCTTGTTTCAATCTAGCTTGAATTTCTTCTTCTTCACGCTTACGCTTTTCAGCTGCAACTTTACGATCTTCTAAAATCTTGGAACGATCAGCAATTCTTTGTTGTTCAGCAACCATACCGGCAATACAACGTTGTAATGCCAATTCTTTGGCTTTTTGTTGACGAACTTCGAAATTTGGATCAATTATAGAAACTGATTCAGATAAAGTTGATGCTAATCTACTGATTTGAGTACGTACCAAATCAGCTGGTGAAACTTGTAATTTATAACCACTGGTTAATTCTTGGTCGATTTCATCAAATGGATTGGATTTGAATGAAACAACACCGGATTCATGATCAATCGTTAATGAAACTAAATCATCCTTGACAGCATTAACAATTAAATCTTCAACTTCTAATTCAGATAATGAATATTCCAATCCGGAGAAAACACCTAAAGAAATCAAGAAATCCAATTTAACGGTATCATAAACTTGTGAAACTTGTTGGAAAATTCTAATCAAAATAACTTCGGTTAAAGTAGGAATATATTTTTTGAATTCTTTATCAGTTTCAATGGTTTTGAAAATTTCTCCAATTTGTTTCTTGATAGATAATGGATGGAAATCACCTCCTTCCAATACTTCAAACAATTGTTTGATTGGTTCATCGACAAATTTCAAAATTGATCTTGAATTGATAGATTTAATTAACCCATCTTTTGTAGGAACAGTATTCAAGTTCAATAATGAAGACAATTTAGAATTTTTACTTCTATGTTCATCCGCATCATGAACAACTCTTTGAGGGATAGATAAAGTAGATAAGACCAAAACTGAAGCATATCTTTTCAATTCTTCATCAGTGGCCATTGGAGATTGGGAATATAAATTGAAAAATTTATTCCAAGCAGCAGCATGAAATAAAGTGTTATCAGAAACAGCAAAGATTCTTGCTAAATTCTCATAATAATTAGCCATCATGTTTGGTTTAGGTGCCTTCTTAGAAGCGGTAATCAAAGAATGAACATCATCAACTGATCTGAATGATTCTTGCCATAATTCCAATTTAACAGCAATGTTCAATTGAGCAAATCTTTGATCTAAATAACGTTGAACGGTTTCAGTATCAGATAAATCAATAGCATTATTACTAACTGTTTTAGTTTGAGTAGTAACTGATTGCATATGGTTTCTTAACAATTCACATAATCTTCTAAACTCAGCTTTTCTATTGAAATTCAAACAAAATTTAAAAGCTTGATTAACAATAGCAGAATAAGTTACTTCCAATTTAGAATTGTTTCTCAAGATATCTAAAACAGCTCTAAATGCTTCCCATAAGAATCTTAACCATGGAGTAACCAATTCTCTTTCAGTACGATCTGCTGAATCAGTGTTTGAAACAGCACTCAACAAGATACTTTCAGGAGTTTGAGCAGTTTCTAAATCATCTTCAGCTGCTTCTTCTTGATCAATTCTAATATCAGCTTTAGCTTGAGCTTCATCTAATTTTTCTTCAGCTAAATTAATAAATTTACGAACAATAGTTTGAACACTCTCTAATCCATGTTCCAGTAATTGAATGTTTTTCTTATATTGATGTAATGCATCTTTAGCTAATTTCCCCTTTCTTAATTCAACGGCTAATTCAATTAATAAACTAGCAATTGGTTCTAAATCTTCAACTTGTAAATAACGAATTCTCTTTGAGGTGATTAATTCATATAATGTATCTAATGCTGCTTCTTTTTGACCAACGGCGATTAAATCTTCAGCACGTTTCAAAACGTTTTCCGGACGGAAATTATGACTCTTGTGTGGTGGAGCCATCGTGATTACTGTTGTATAGTGATTGAAAGATGGTTAAACTAAATGAGAGAGAAAAATTTTTCAAACAACAAAATTTTTTTTTGATTTACTTTGGTCGTGTAAAGTAGTAAAAAACAACAACTACTATGAATGTACTTTGATAGAACTATATGTCTATTGAATTATGTAATGGCAGTTTATGGAGGTGGGAATTGTTGTTCCATTTCCACTACTGCTTTAGCCAAACTGTCTTTATTTATCAAAATCAAACTCAATTTAGGATCAATACCGTATTCAGTAAAGACTCTTCTAGAATCAGTTTCTTGTTTATTCTCATTATTATATTCAAACACACCATTATATTGAGAAAATTCTTCTAATACTTGATCTTCCATATGGAAATAATCCATCTCAATTGGTTTTGGTTCATTGACAGGTAATTTCTTCTTCTTTTTCGATTTTGTAGTGTCGTTATCGTCGTTCTCTTGTTCTACTGGATCAACCAATTGATATACTCTTGAAATGATCAAGAAATAATCAAATTCAAAGCGTTCGTGTGCATCTTCCGCTTTGGTCATTTCATCTAATAACATTTTATACATTGGTGGTATGACTTCAACTGGCATATTTATGAATCTTTCACTTATGATTAATCCTGTTCTTAATTTATTTTCTTTAGATGTTGGAGATAACAATTTCTTCAATATGATATTGAATTCAGTTTTCGATTTAGTTTTATTCAACACATATTCAATCAATTTCTTAATAGCTGGTTTGGTTAAATTGTTAGTTATGTTAATAACACTCAATAACGCATATGGATCACTTTCCATCCCCTCAGTTTTAATCGAGGTCCCAACTGAATTCTCATTCAATATTAAATCAGTGATCTCACTTATATTGAATTCAGCATTATCATCCCCAAATAATTGACGTAAGAAGTTCTTGGTTGCATGGAAATCAACTTGTGGATTTAAGTCAAAGAAATCAAAATCAACATCAACGGTTTCTTGCATGTCTTGATCTTCATTCTGTTCTTGTTGATGTTGTGGGGTTTCTTCTGTTTCTGAATCAGTTGAACTGACATCAATGTCAGAATCAGATTCTGCTTCTTCTCTTACTTTTCTTTTACCCATTGCGTGCTTTTTTAAATTGTTGTTCGAGTAGAAACGAAGAAGAAAAGTTGATATTTTTTTGTGTGAAATTTTTTTTTTTTTTGGTTCAGTTGAGATGATCATCATCAACAGGATTGGTACCACACCGAATCATCATGTCAATATTACAAGGGTATTCCTCCTCATCCAGTGATGATGAAGAGACAAAACTACAAACTATTTTAATTGAACCACCTAAGAAGAAGTTGAAAATTGATACATCACCGCAGCCACCTCAAGAACAACAACAACTACCGCCTAAAGTATCATCAATTGAAAATGAAAACCCAGAACAAAGTCGACGGAAAATTTCTAAGAATGCTAAGAAATTAGCAAAACAATTGAAAATCCAACGACGTAAGAAAGGCAATGATCCATGGGCCAATATCACCTCAGATGAAGAACAACAACAATCAAACCCAATTGAACCTACTACCATCGAACCAACTAAGGACCCAGTACCGGAAACAACTACAGAATCAGGGTCATTTGAACCAACTACGGAATTTTTAGGTACACAAGAATTTGATTATCAAGGTCGATCATATATGCATGTACCCAGTGACATTGGGGTTGATTTGGCCAAATCACCAGGATCACAAGAATGTTACGTACCTAAACAAATCATCCATACTTTCCCTGGGCACAGTAAAGGAATCAATAGATTACGATTTTTCCCTAGACTGGGTCACTTGTTGCTTTCATGCGGCAACGACTCGATGATCAAACTATGGTCCATATATCAAAACTATGAACTATTACGAGTTTTCAAAGGTCATACTATGGCTGTTAAAGATATTGTGTTTGATAACACAGGCGATAGATTTTTAAGTTGTGGATATGATAAGATGATAAGGTTATGGGATACACAAACTGGGAAAATGATAAAATCCATACGTTTAAAAGCAACTCCCAATGTAATATTATTTAATCCTAAAAATAATGATGAATTCATAGTTGGATTATCCAATTTCAAAATCGAACATTATAATTTCCAATCATTACAATACCAAATCCCCATCCAAACATACGATCATCATCAAGGTGGGATAACCGAGCTAGTTGCTTTAGACAATGATAAATTCATCTCTTCATCAGATGACAAAACAGTACGATTCTGGACATGGCAGATCAACATTCCCATTAAAGTAATTACTGATCCATCACAACATTCGATGCCAAGTATACGGTGTCACCCCGTTGCCAAGTACATTGCGTTGCAAAGCATGGATAATTCCATCCGTGTGGTTCATCTGTATGGGAAATTCAAATGGTATAAGAAGAAATCATTCAAGGGGCATCAGGTTGCTGGGTATGGGATCCAGATTGAGTTTAGTCCGGATGGGAAAATCATCATGAGTGGTGATTCTAATGGGTTTGCATATTTTTGGGATTGGAAAACTTGTAAATTGATAAATAAATTGAAGTTGAATGATATTAGAAAACCAATTACTTGTATAGTGGCACATCCACAGGAAACTAGTAAAGTTGCAATTGCTGGTACGGGTGGTGATATATATTATTGTGATTAGATTAGATTAGAAGAAGAAATTTCTATACTTTCTAACTACATAACTACACAATTTTCTTTCTTATATTCATCTCTTTTATGTTTAGATTTCCGTGAAAAGTGATGACGATGTTTCTTTTGATGATCTTCTAAATTCCGAAGTGTTTTAGGATACACCGATGTTGGTTTAGACGAATCACCCAAGTTTACAGGTGATATCTGTTTATTTAGTTCTCCAACTGATTCCGTGGAGTCTATTTTAACACTTGGGGATGTCATCTTAATTGCTCGTTTCCAAATCGATGAATGTTGAGACATACTAGGATCAATAACTTCCCCACTAGTGTTACTAGATTTAGATCCATTGTCAACAGGTACAGCAATATCTGATTTAACACTGGCGGTGGTAGTGGTGGTGGTTGGTGTTTGTTTCACCACTTGTTTAACAACATCTTTGCTTGTTCCATTCAGTGTGTTCTTCTCTAAATTAACAGTACTGATATTTGAACTAAGACTCCATTGACTATTACGTCTGAATTGTGGACTCAATGTAAAAGAAGAATTCCCTGTTTTCGATAACACTGGTTCTTCTTTATAATAATGATTGTCTTCGTCAGTAACGTACCAATAATATTCATTTCTAACATCAACAAACTTTGGATTATTAGGGGATATATTCAGAATTGGAATGCTTCTAGGGTGGGAATCAACAGTTAGGCTATTTTCCTTTTTGGTCACAGTTTTTGGTGTTTCTTGTTTTTGCTCTGACCAATATTGTGATTTGGAACCTTGTGGAGCAAAAACCGCACTTTTAATAGATGATGCTCCACTAACTTCAGTGTTAGTCACTAATCTATAGAATAACATGTATGGCCATTCACTATTGAAAATTTCTTTAAATGACTTCTCACAAATCTTTGTTTGTTTCTTCATATCATCATACAAATACCAAGTTGCATCGTTTGCTTCTTCTTCAGTTTCATTAATCTTAGTATTATCTTTTCGAACAACTGCAACAAAATGTCCCAGCTCAATACTGGTGCCTCTATGACATATAGCACTTTCTAAAATCAATCTAAATGAACAAGTACTATCATCAATATCATCAGCTACAAATTGTGGTAAATCAATAAATGGGGGGATAATAATACGTTTCTTTGATCTTGTTCCTGATGATGCTCCGGAATTAAAACGATATCGTTTTAGACAAATTGGTAATATTGGCCTTCTCGTGGCAAATTCTTTTGATGTTTTAGCAATACTTTCGAAATCACTCGACATTATATTATCGTCTGTGTAAAATGGTAATATTCTAAGAAACATCCATGCAGGTAAACTAACTTCTTTACCAGACATACTGCCACGTCTCGTCTTATCATTACTGTTTACTTTGCTATCAAGTGTCCATATGGATAAACTGGTAGATGATCTTTTTCTGAGACCGACTTTGACTCCATCTGATTTCAAACTATCAGATCTCGAGCGAGATTGATCATCTATGTTCTCAATGACTTCTACTTCAGGTTTGTTTGACATTGGTTGGTTTGCTATTCTCGGGTGCAGATCCTGGTTCAAAATAATGCCCTCGGATATATTTGATAACGTCGCTCTTCTCTCTAATTCACGTTTAACGCTTATTGAATTATTAAAATAATGCTCCAAACATTCTTCAAGCAAAACCAGATCTTCATCTTCATCTTCTTCACTATCGTCGGCCCGCTCCGTTATCTCATTTGATGAGCCAACTTCTTTGATTTTACTCTTCTGTTTCGGGGGATCGACCTTCTCTTCGTGACTAGTGCTTTCTTTCACAACATCCAATAATTCATCGTCATCTTCTTCATTCGGTATACTAACAAATAAAATTCTTTCTTTAGAAATCTTTTCATCATCTTTCTTATTAAATTTTCCACCATGTTTGATATCAACTTTAAATGTCAACAACGGCATATTTAAAGTTTGTGTCAAAAATTCAAATAAAGTAGCTGCATCTTGTTGCTTATGACTTAATGCTTCTTGAAATCCCAATTTCATTAACGCTTCGCATATTCTTGCTGTTAAATCAGTAGTTATTAAATTCCCAGAACGTAATAAACTAACATAAACTCTCAATAGTGCCAGTAATTGATTCAATAGATATTCTGAATGATTCGGTATGAACAATATTGGTTCAAAACTTTCCAAATTAGCAAACATTGCAAATAAAAGTGCGTCCATATAACACATAACATTATCCCAATTCTCTGCTCCTAGTAATACTATGGTATTGTTCAATTTGTCGTATCGAGAGTTGGTTAAAAACAATCCTTCAGTAGATAATTGAAACATACGTATCAAGTAGAATGATTTATTCAAATCCCCTTGAGTGAAAGGAGACTTCAATATAGCTATAATTTGTGTTGCCGAAGGAACAGACAATTTATTCTCAGTGAAATACTTTTGTAGTGTAGTGACTTCAAGTGATTTATCGGAATATTTTGTGATGTTATATGGGGTATGTTTGGTATGTGTCTCTTTATCATTTTTCAAGTAACTATCTATGTACCAAGTCCAATATGAATCAGCAAATATTACTTTTTGTGGATTTTCCGTTGCTGAAGGGGTACCTTGTCGTGAAAAGATTTTAAACATTGAAATGCAAATTTGTCTATCTATTATATAATCTCCGGTATGATGTTTTCTAAATGGTCTTTATACTAATTGATGTTTTCTAATTATGATCTATAAGGTGGGATGGATTCTGACTGTGTAGGAGATGACGGGGTTACTAGAACCCGTGTGGTATTACTTTGAATTAAAGGGTGGTTGTCCTAAAACGTGTACGGCAAAAGGGTACTTGATTTATAATTAACTTTCTAATTTTTTGTTGGGTGGGAGGAAATCTTCTTGTTCTTCTTTCTTATTGTTCTTCCTTTTTTATCTATTAATTACATTCCTGCATATAGCTGAGAAACCATTATAAATAGAGCTACCAAGTGTGATTGACAGTTAATATAAAGAATAAGTATCAATAGTCTCTAGGGATGATAAGTAACAGACTATAATAGAGATTGGGCACATTGCTAATCAATATATGTTCTCCTTAAGATCAATGTGATAATTTGTTGCTGCCTCTGATAAGGCACAACGGGTAGATAATATACCTTAGGATAAACCGGATAGTTACTCGCTCTAAATTGTAGTTTCGTGGAGTCACAAGAGTTTAAATAAATATTTAGTAATTGCAGCAATAAGTATATAAATTAAGCATAGATACATCTACTTATATTTTTAAGTTTATTCCAAGGCACCTGATATATCTAAATCCCTCATTTTTTTCAACACGTTATCAATTCTATCTTCCAATTTCCCATCCATATAATCTTGCCTTGTTTGTGCATCCAATTTCAATTGCAATTGATTCAATACGTAATAGTTTTCATTAAAGAATCTTAATTGGATCTTAACAAATGCTTCAAAACTAGGATCAAAAAATGACACTCGTAAATTTATTAATTTAGGCAATTCATTAATGAGTTGATTATTTATTTCAACGTATTTAGACTCCAATTCTGTCAATTCTTGATGACTCAATCGTAATTTATCTTCATATTGATGGGCATCTACCGAGCTTGGGTTCTCTATTAATTTTTTCACTTTATTTTTCATAGCATCATAATCTAATAATTTATTATTTCTTTTCTTTATGATTTCATTGATTTCAATATAATAAGAATTGAATCTAGCAGTCGGATTTAAAACTGTTTGATTATAAGGATTTTCTAAATTGGAAATGCATGAATCATTCAATTTCTTCACTGTCAAATAATATTCTTGAACCAAATTTTTATATTGAACTTTCCCATCCTCGTCAATTATGGGGTCTTGATTATTAGTTCCATAAAAGGAATTCAATGATTCAGCTATATTGATTTGAGAATTGGTCAATATTCTTAAACTTTCTAAATATGATCTTAAATTTTTTTGTAATTTAATAGAATTTGATTCCATTGTACGATATCGTTTCTCTTGAAAATCATATTCTTTATCCACAGTTTGTTCAATTTGTCCGGTTTTCAACATCACCTGGGTGCCGGCTCGATTAATTGCTTTCTTTATTCCTATCCATGACATTGTTGAGGGTGTATGAATATGTATATGTGTCTTGAATGATTGGGTATTGATAAATGGCAGTAAAAAGTTACTGAAGTAGTATATTTGTGGTTAAGTTCGGGTATATAATGATAATTTTTTTTTTCCCTTGTCTGCCGTTGCTTATTAATAACAATCTCTTGATCTGGACTTTGAAAACGGGGTGCAGAACTAAAACAACTTTGAAACATGGTTCTTGCCATCAACTGATACACATGGCCAGCTAAGATCCACTTAGTTGATACTAGCATCAACTAAGTAACACAAATTTAAGATGGAATTATTATCAATTTTTAGAGGATTTTCAGAATTAAAATGTTTACTAAAACATGGTAGCGCTTGAATATTATTATGCATGTAAAAAATTCATGATGCAAATTCCAAGCATTCTGAGACAATGATCTCATCGATGTATCATCAACATCTTTTCCCTCGGGGTTACAAGTTCAAATTAAAGACAAGTTTCATCATTGATTATGAGGCGATCGGTAGGAATTTTCGGAGCGTCATTAATTTTCTGAATAATAAAAAGTATTACTGGGCCCCAAATTAACACTTCGTTGGGAGAACAATATACATGCCAGGAACGAGTTTTACACGGTAGAGTTATAAAAGGAAAAGAGAAAAATTGAAAGTGAAGTGTATACTTCTTGAGTAGGTAGTTAATATATGTTCACTCACCATTTCTAAGATGTAACCAGTGGCGATAGGATTGATGATGGTTAAAACTTTCACATTTAATTTGATCTGTAATTACCAACGCTACTAAAAACAAACTTCTACAATAGTACATAAAATTCAATACCATGTTGACAAGTATTACTTTAGCAACCTCCACCTCCACCTCCTCCACATACACCATTTCCTCCACAGCCTCCTGCACAGCCAGCATGATTTCCACAACCACCACCTGTACTTACAAAATGTCCAGGACCTCCTCTACCAAAATATCCAGGACCTCCAGAACTACCGCCAGCACAACTACCACCGCCGCCACCGCAAACTGCACCGCTAACTCCACCAGAGCAACCCGACGAGAAATTACAACAAGCTCCAATCGAAGCTCCACTATGGCACGACGCATTGACTGCGCAGCATAAGCCATTACCATAGAACCCACCGTTTTCAGGATACACAGGAGCCATTGGTGGCACCACGTAAAGTCCTGGGTTGGTATATAACAAGTAGCTATGATCAGTCCATGGCAAATCTTCACGTTGATGTTTTCTTCGTTTTTCAGCCTTGGAAGTAGGTAGTCTAATTGAATTATGAGCACTAATATGAGACAACCCTTCGTCTTTACTAAACAATGGATTGGACTTGATCAATGTTTCTTTCTCTTGTACTTTCTTTCTAGATTTCATGAAAGATGCAAGCTTTGCAGTTTTATTGGAACGGTGTCCAGTGCAATACCAACAATAGCATATCGAATAATCTTCCTTGTACAGTTTTTGATATAATTTGGATGTGTAACTGAACCCATTATCCAACATTCCTTCATCTACTTTATCATCGTGATCAATAACAGCATGGCATGGTGCTTGCATACAATCTCTGAAGTACCCATAAAGTGATAACTGGTGTGTGTGCCACATCAAGTCAATATCCAATGTTGGTACTAACATTGACTTTAATTTGGAATCAGTCAACATAGTGAAAAACCTTGTGTATCTTTTCAGTGATTCCAGTAAACTTTCTTTCACCAATGGTGAATGTAACCAATTTATATTGTTCATTTTCTCGACAAATTTCTCTTGACGTAATACACAACCGACTAAATCTTCACAAACTTGAATTCCTCCACGAACAGTCATACTGATCATATAAAGTTGTAAATATTTCCTCAAGAACATACGAGCAAATCGTGTCATTCTAGTGCCTCCATAAACCATATGCATCATCAAATGTCTGAAATCCATATCTTTATCCCACCGTGATATTATAGTTGGCTTTAATAAAAGGTTAAACCCTACAGGGTCTCTTGTCAGATATTCCGGTGTACTTATTGTATTAGAATAAATTGCGAAAATTCCTGCCAACACATCGTCACTGATGGCATCATGGTATAATTGAAGTTTTCTCAATTCATCATGGGTCCATGTTTTAATTTTGGTGCAATGACATGATGAGCCTCCTTTATCACTTTCTTCATAGTTTATGGAATCCATTTCCAAACCAGGGTCTGAAAATCCTTTACCATCATCAGTAATTATTGGGAAAGGGTTAGTTAATGCGGTATTACAAGTTGGACAATAAATAATCACCAAAGCTTCATACATTGCGAAGTCACTAACATCATATTTCCAATCACCTTCAACTCTGCTAAAAGTGTTAATTAAAGCGCAATAATATTTCTGTTCTTCATCACTTGTCACATATTCAAAAGTTTCATTATTGATACATTGTTGTACACGATACAAAGGAAATGGGTATTTGGCAAAGTTGACAAAATGATTTCTGGTGAGAACATCGTAAAATGATTTAGGATTTAATAAAAATGCATGCCAGACCATAAGAACATCTAATGGGGGTAATAATGTAGACATTGTTCTTTCAAATTTTTCATTCTTCTGTGTTTCTAAAAATGCACTCTCATCCAAGGTTTCCGAATCTAGAACTTCATTTTTCAATGCAGACACAAATATAATGAATCTCCTAACAGCATTGGTTAAGAACGTATTCCATTGTTTGATTTGATACTCAGGGACATCTGTATTGTTTCCAACTACTTTTTGCTTTAACACAGCAAATGCTTTCAATAGTTTCAAATGGGCAACAGCTTCTGGTAAGCTGGGTAAAGACTCTGGACCGTGGATAGTTTCTCTGTCAATGGAAGGAAATGTCGATGTGGTTGTGTATACGTAGCTCTGGTAATTGCTGGCCTTGGCTTGGTGAAGTATGGTAATAAAATCCCAATATGATTTATCTTTTTCTTTATCGGGGTTCATTTTAAGTTGAAATGTTTTGAAGTTTTCCCAAGAAAAATAATACAGGGGGCAAGTAAAGAAATCGTGGGGATATTTATATTAGCTGGAATTTTTGGTACGTGACGAAAGAATCTGTTGGACGATTTAGCGTTGTCTAAGTCACCTCCGCATACATGACGCATGATGATGGCGAGGTGTGCTTGATAGATAATCAACGGCTAACAAATTTGTATTGCTATTATCTCCGCGAAATATACGAGCTTTGGGAATACAGCATTTTGAACGATTATATTCATGGAAATAGTACTAGATTTTGTGTTCGTATTGCCCATATCTATCTATCAGCAGTTCTGACTAAACTATCAGACTCTTGATAAGTCTGGATGTGAAATTGTTCCAGTTATGTTCTATTTATAGTAGTTGCAACAAGTCAGTTTGAATATATTTTATTTTATACTGCTGGTGCAAATAATTTTGTCCACCCACATTGGCAAGAAACATTTTCTTACTTTTGGTCTTAATTAATAATTTTATCCAGTTTAGTTTGAAAATTTGACCACCTTTAGTTTGAATAAATTTTAAAAACACTGTAAATACTAAAAAAGATCTGTTGGTAGTGTTATCAATTTACAAGAAGATATTACTGACTGGAAATATGTTTAGCATGGTCACGTGACGATATCTAGTACATGGAAAGAAAATTCCAATCCCTCACACTACCGCGGGTTGTGTATTACGTAAGCCATTTAATTAGTGGGAGGAGGAGTGTTGCGCATACTAATTTATTTTGTTAGCAGGCCACTCCTTTAACAAATTTTGTTCTCTAACATTTTAACCTATTTCAAGTATTACTTACTGATTTACTTACTTACACCCACAAACCAACCACCCAACTCATAATATACTACTGTCCACCTATTTCCAACAATGTCGCTAGAAGATGGTGAGTATGAATTGGACATATCATTACTATTAGATAATCATAAAATCAGTGATAATTCTCATAATAATATTGCGATTAGGTATGGGTTTATACCTGATTCAATGGATCAATCCAAACCTTTGAAACTATATCAACATGATCTGTCGTGTATTTTAGAGGCCACCTCTTCAGAATCAGATAGCAACCCTATATACTTTGAAGGAACAACACAACGACATTACTCAAGTAGTAGTAGCGCGTCCAGCACCAGTTCAACAAATACTGCCAACGATGTGTACTATTTGACATTTGATCGAAATAATGAGAATAAAGTACTACATTTAAAAGCATGGGATAGTACTATAAAGTTCAATAAAAGTAGGAATGCAAGTAAGTTACAGCAACAAATTAAAAGTTGGGAGAAACAATATGAAATTCAACAAAAGAGACTGAATGTCAAACAAGATATTAAATCAACGAGAACACCAACCCCGACAGCAGTTGTATTGCCACCATCTTCTAAATCAACTCCGAAAACTTCTCCTCTTCGGAAACCTCCAAGGCCGACGGCGACACCTAATAATAGAAAAATGTCAGCTGCTTCAAAACGCCCTCCGTCGTTGACCAACACACCTGAAATCAAACCTAAAGATGAAAAGTTCGAGGCTATAATCAGCGAGTCAGACTTTGAAGAGTTGGGAAATGAAAAGCTGGATGACTTTCCTGTACTTGAGTTTAATTTTGGTGATATCAAGCAACCTGAAGAAATCGCATTGGAACTTCCGCATATTACGAAACCTGAGTCAAAATCACAAACTAAGAGTAATACACAGAAGAAGAATACAAAAGCAGAAACAAAGACGACGAAAGTGACAAAGAAGACGAAACCGAGAAAGGGTGCCAAGACCAAAAAACCTTCCATGCTTGATGATGGGATGGATTTGGATGATGATTTTAAAGATTTAGAAGATCAATTAGATGAACTTTTAGAGGAAGAAGTTTCATTAGACATCAGCGATGCTAATAAATCGAAAGATTCAGATACAAAAATATCACCTACAATTGAAGTTGATAAGCCGACTTTTAATGATTCTGATGAAAGTGATTTCGATGATTTTCATTTCACAGGGATTAAAATTGATGAAGGTAATAATGATAACAGCACTAAAAATAAACCTAATTTTTCATTGAATTCTACAGGTAAGCCAAGAAGCTTGCGTGATTTGGTAGGTGGTGGAAACACACCTAAGTTAGATGATGGAAGTAGTAGTGAGGAAGAATAAAATGATTGCATATTATATGAAATGAAATACATAATATATTTAGAAAGATTTTTTTAACATAGAAAGTTACTTTAATGATATTATAAATTATTTTATCGATGTACTGTAGTAGATAGTATAACTATTTGTTCTAACGGTTTATCTGATTTATCAGTATCCACATTTTCAATTTCTTCAACAACATCAAACCCAGAAACAACCTTCCCAAACACCGAATGTTTATTATCCAAAAAATCAACATCATCAGTAGTTATGAAAAATTGTGATCCGTTAGTATTTGGACCAGCATTAGCCATACTAACCATGAACTTTTCATGAGATAATTTTTCATTGAATTCATCTTCAAAATATCCTCCCCATGCGGATTCTCCGCCGGTCCCATCACCTTGTGGGTCACCTGTTTGGATCATGAATTCAGGTATAACACGATGGAAAATGACATTGTTGTAGTACTTTTTCTGACATAGTTTAATAAAATTTTCCACTGTTTTCGGAGTCAACTTAGGGAACAACTTAATTTTGATGTCCCCCTTTGTTGTGTGTAAGGTAACGTTTGAGAATTCTTCAGATTCAGGAGATTCCGAGGTTATTTGTTTGGATTTTTTGGAGGGTGGTTCTGTAGAATCATTGTTGCCATCATCAATAAATGTATATATCTTATCCGAATCTGACACTGACGACACTAGTATCGGTCTAGTATTCAATTTTAAGCTAATCAATGCATTCTCAGATGTTATCATTTCGCTGGTGATGTTATGAGTTTCGGAATTCTTCAAAAGACCAATATATTGAAATTTCAAATCATTCGTGTTTCCAATCACACTAATTTCTTTCAGTGTTACGTTATATACTTGAATTTCATTCTTACTAGTTATGTAAACAATTTGTTTCCCTTGAGATATAATGTTTGAATTCGGCATTCTTTCAACATCTATAGAAACGGTTATTTTCCCAGATTTCATACTAAACACCTTAATCCCATTTTTGTATCCACATATAAATGATTCTTCATCCTCACTCAATCCAATAAAATCAACAACTTGTTTATTCTTTCTAAAGAAGAATAAATCAGTTCGTGATTTCATTTTGAAATTAACCGTTTGTGGTAATTCCAAAGTTTCAAACTGCCAAATCTCAAGCAATCCTCTAGTATCACTAGATATAAAACATGAATATTTTGAATTAAATACAATTGCAGTCAATATATCACTCTTGTTATGGGGACTATTTGTGGATTCCACAGTACCTTCATCCAACGAAACAACAGACAAGTCTCCTGAGTCAGCACTGCTAATCATCAATTTCTCAACTCCATCGTTGAAAAGACAATTACAATAGGGTGTAGACGTGTTCGGTACAAACAGTAATTGCAAAACTTGGATCATATCAATAGTATTCAAATCAAATATTTTAACCTGTTTATCATCCAGTGCAGCAATACTGACCAATTTGGTTCCGTTCACTAATAATTGTTTGATATGGTTATCTGGATGTGCTGAATAACTTTTTACACATTCGAACTGATTGGATTTATCATCTTTGATGGAATAGAATTTAATTGTCCCATCGGTGGACCCGGTGATTAGGTGGGTGTTGGAAGTAGTTAGGATCAGGACCTGTGTGCCGTTCGTTATTGCGTCAGTGTATGATTTAAAGATTGGGATAGACGGGTCATTGAACTTTCTTTTGAGGGATGAAGTATTCTCTTTAGCTGAACTCATTTGAAGGTTGGAGATATGATGGTGAAAAAAAAAACACACATCAACATAAAAATAAATTTTGTACTATTATCGCGATATCTACTGTTACTTCACTAGACAATGATTGATCCTACAATTAAAGAACTATCCAACCGAATATCTGATTTAGAATTAATTATATCAAATGACGATAATACCAACGGGAATCTCTTATCACAAATTAACGCGTTAAAAGTACGATTATCATCACTTTACCAAACCCATCCTGAATTTCAAACATTGAATGAAATAAATAATCGATTGAAACTTTGGAATAAATTGTGTAACCCAAATACCACTCAACAAGAAGAATCGGAAAAACTTAAAGTTGAGACGATAAATTTGAATTATGAAGATATAACGCAAACATACCCGGATATAATCAACATTATAAACATGCAATACGAATCAATACTAAATGGCATCAATAAATTGATACTATCCTCAAACATTGAACAAAATGTCCAATTGCTAATATCTAGAAAGCAACAATTGAACCAGTTGAATCAACTACATCAGGCATTGACTATCAAATCAATGATGGTGCTTGAACGATACGTACATTGTACCACGAAAGAGAATAAGTTTTGGATTGAAATAGATGATCAATTAGTCAAACTAAACTCCAAAGTCAAACAAATAGAAGTAGCGAAACTGAAATCAAACAAATATTAAATATCATAACTGTCTGTCTATTTATATATAAATTTTTAATCATTTTGTCCTATACAGAAATAGTTTTCCAGATGTTTATACCATCACCACCAGTAGATACTAAACACCCTGGGATTTGTGGATGCCATCTAACATCCTTCACATCTCTTTGCCAATGAACAAATAACAATTGTGGAGGAATATCATGTAATTCCTTAGCTTCTTTTCTTTGTTGTGATATTTCTTCATCATCGGCCTCAACAGCAAGATCCCACAACGTAACTGTATTATCTTCTGAAGAAACAGCAATAATTGATTCATCCAATGGATTGAATGAAATGGAAGTGATTGGAGATTTATGGAAATCATAATTTGCAACTGGTGATGTATTATTTGGATTTGTGAAATTTCTTAAATCCCAAACACACCAATTCCCATCATCATGACCAGATGCTAATAAATGATTTATTTTGGAACTCCAAGATATCACATTAACATCGGATTTAGAAGCAACGACAGATAATGCAGGTTTATGTTTTTTAGATCTTGTATCCCAGATTCTAACGTATCCATCACATCCAGCAGTGGCAAAAACTGTGTTTTCACCAGTGGACCATTGAATATCTTCAATTGATGATTGTGATGCAAAAAATGGTGTTTTATCAGTGGTCCAACTTGATGTTGTTCTCGATGTCAAATATATTCTTCCGGTTAAATCTCCAGATAATAAAGCTCCAGTGTTGACTAATGGAGACCAGTCTAATCCGTAACCTTCGACATTTCCATGTGCACGAATTGTGTGTATGGGTCTCTTGGATGCCTTAGGGATCATATAACCTGGTGTATCGAATGCTTTATATTGGGCCAGTAAATCAAATATACAAACTTCTCCATTTTCAGACATTGTTGCAGTTAAATATTCTCCTGTTTGTTGAGCGTGTGGACTTACTCTGATTCTGTTGCTTGTATGCTTCAATGGGACAGTTTCGGAATCTAATATAGGATCGGAATCAACCTCTTCGTCTTCATCTTCTTCCTCATCTTCGTCATCTTCATCTTTAACCAAGGTTTTGGCCAATGATGATGCCTTGATTGCAATTAACTCGTTATCTTTAGCCTTGGCTGCTTGTGTTGCAGTTGCCAAGTATACAGTGGCGGGGTATGATCTTCTTTCATTACCCAACGAATCAGGTAAAATATCAACAGTTAAACAAGGCCAAGGTAAATTGACATTGTGCAACATTTCGTAAACTGAAGGATCTGCTTCTAAGACTTCATCTGGTCCCAAAGGTTTTGATTTATGTGGCAAATATATCGATGATTCGACTTCTTGCTCTTGGTTCTGTTGTTGTTCTAATTCTTCAATTTTCTTGTTTGCGGACTCTTCATCCATTTCTATATCCTCGTTATCATTCTCTTCATTATCATCTAATTCTATAATTTCTTCGTCAGATTCAAAATCATCTCCGTAAGGATCTTCAAATTCTCCAATGTCCATATCTTCAGTGTTGGAATCAACAACTTTGGTGCTAGGGACAGAACCTTTCCCTGTTTTTATCGAGGTGTTTTTGATTTCTTGACCATTTAAGTCATCTTCAGCTGCTCTTTTCGACATAATTGTTTTGTATTTGTTTGCTTTTAAGAATAAGTATAAAAAAATTGAAAAATAAAAAAAATTGAAATTTTTTTTTTGTAGGTGAATGATGAGAGATGAGAAGACGCTTCGTGCCATTGTGTACGACACGAAATACGCCAACTTCCACAGAATTCTATCACGCCACCCTGACCGATGGAAAGGAAATCATTCTTGGATCAAGAAGCACCTGAAGGGTACGTGGCCGGTCTGGCTAGAGGTGCAGTTGGATTTAGAACAAGTACTTCCGCAGATAGTTTTAATCGAGGTATTGCCATTGTACAGAACGAAGAGGATGACACGGAAGAAAGTAATAGAAATGTTGAAATAAATGACAATGGTATATTATCAAGGGGGAAACAAGATGATTTAGATGAAGAAGCGGAGAAAATATATAATGAAATTGAAGATAAACTACAATCGAAACGAAAATCAGGGCCATCTAATGACCAAACTTCGTCTTCAGCAAACAATAAAAAGACACAATTTTCCGATTTGAAACGTCAACTAGCGAATCTATCTGAAGACGATTGGTTGAATTTACCTGAGCCTGGTGATATGACGAGAAGAAATAAGAGAATACGATTGTTGGAACAACAACAGCAACGAATGTACGCTGCTCCAGACACATTGATTTCCAACGCTGTCAATTCTTCGAATGGATTAACCAATTTTAAATCGTTATCAGAATCAAGAGATAAATTACTAAGTTCACAATTGGATAATCTACTACCTACAAACAGAACCAGCAACAATACCACAAGTGAAGAATTGCAGCAGAACATATTGAACATGTCTGGAACAGAACAGGATTCCAAGTATGCCGATTTACAGAAAAGTCGACTGATTTTATCGTCACTTCGTAAAACTGAACCCTACAAGCCAAGCTCATGGATTCTGTCTGCCCGATTGGAAGAACAAAGTAAGAATTTCAAATTGGCTAAACAATATATCCTTGAAGGTTGTAAGAAATGTCCTAGAAATGATGAAGTTTGGCTTGAGAATATTAGATTGAATCAATCGGATGTGAAACTATGCAAACAATTAATTAATAATGCTTTAAATTATATCCCTAAATCTGAGAAATTATGGATCGTGGCATTTGATTTAGAATCAGATAATTTGACCAAGAGGAAAATATTAATGAAATCATTAGAACAATTACCTAATAATAGTAAATTATGGAGGAATTTTATTGATTTACAAGATGATTCTAAAATGGTTAAAAAATTGTTAACCAAAGCTGTTGAATTGTGTCCTCAAGAATGGGAATTTTGGTCCGGGCTCATAAATATGTCATCTTATGAAGAGAGCAAAAAAGTATTGAATCAAGCAAGGAAGAAATTGGTTGGAAATCCTAGAGTATGGGTGACTGCGTGTAAATTAGAAGAACGTGAAAATCAAGACATCGAAATCACTAAATTAACTAAGCTTACGGACAAAGCAATGAAAGAAGTTGACGTTGTAAAGACTACACAGAAAGATTGGTATAATTTTGCAGTTGAAGCTGAAAAAGAAGGATTTGGAAATACTAGTAAGGCAATCGTTATCAGTTATTTGAAATCTAATAGTCTGACAGCAGTCAAGGATACTGCAATATTTGAGGATGTGGAAAACTTTTTCGCCAATGGGAATATTATAGTGGGTAGATCCATTTTGGATTTCATAGTTGACCAATCACCGAATGATATTTCAATTTGGAGGAAATCAATCAATACAATCAAGAAATTTAAGAATGATGATTCAGACCAGTTGTTGTTATTCACATACTATAACAAAGCCATAAGCTCCAATCCTCATACTTCATTATTTTATTTGATGTATGCAAAAGATAAATGGCAGTTATCAAATGATGTTTCTGAAGCAAGATCGATATTAGATAATGCAGAAAATTTAATATCTGAAGATTTATCAATTAAATTTGCAAAAATCAAACTAGAAATCAAATCCGGCAATCTAGATAACGCTAAACACTATATTAAAAAAATTCTTGACAAATCACCTACGTTATCAGTTAAATTTTGGTACAAGTATATTCATATATTGAGATGTCAGAAAAACGAAGAAGCTTTGGAAGTCTCCAAGAAAGCATTAGTGTTTTTCCCCGAAAACTGGAAACTATACCTTCAAAACATACAAATTTTAGAAAGCTTGAATCATTTGACACAAGCAAGAGAAGTTGCATCTTTATCCATTAAAAAGTGTCCAACAAGTATAGAATTATGGATCAAATTATCTGAACTCGACGAGAAATCAAACATCATCATCCGTGCTCGATCAATACTCGATCAAGCAATTTTGAAAAATCCAAATAGTTCCACATTATGGTCATTTAAAATAGAGTTTGAAAAGAGAAATCAAGATTTAACATCATCGAAAAATTTAACAAACAAAGCATTAAAACAATTCCCTAATGATGCTTCATTATGGATCCATTATTTGAAATCAATTCCGAAATTATCAACTCGGAAAACAGCATTTTTGGATGCTTTAAAAGCTACGGATAATTCAAATTTGATCCTTTTGATAATCGGAGTGTTTTTTTGGATAGATGGGAAATATTCAAAGAGTAAAAATTGGTTTGAAAGAAGTTTACAACTGGATAATACAAATGGTGATGCTTGGAGTTGGATGTATGTGTATTTGATTAAGTTTGGTAATGAAGAAGAATTGAATACATTTTGGGAAAATTATAATACGCAATACGATAGTATCAACAAAGGTGAATTTTTCAATAAAGTCAATAAAGATATTGATAATTTCGAAAAAACACCGAGAGAGATTTTAGAAATTACATCTGTTGAAATTACAAAGTCTTTTTTGAAATAATTTATTTTTTTATTCCTTCTATTTAGCATAAGTTTCATAGAGTTTTAAATTCACAGCACTTAATAAACATGGAAATTGATTGTTTTCCGTAACCCAATACTGGGCTAATTCTTCACACATTTCTTTAAATTGATAATTCCCATGAGCTTTTAATCCTCTTGTCTCAACGTCTATAATAAGGTAACAATCTTCCAGACTAGGTATATATCTTGATCTTAATTTTATTCTTGAAAATAAATCATTGGGGTTGATTGGATTAGGTAAGAATTCAATTACAAATCCAAAATATTTGGCAATAATAGTTATGATATCTTTACTTTTTTTAGTAAATACTTCTCTTAATCGTGTCATTCGTTTATTTAAATGATCAATTTGAGCTTGTAATTTATTTTTATCATCTTCTTGACGTTGGAAAATAGCCCGAGGGATTAATTCTTGCAGTGGTAAATCATTAACATATTTATTTATTAATTCTTCGTTTTCTTTGCGAAGTGCATCTAATGTTGCTTGTTTGACGAATTGATCTTGAGAAATTAAATTATTTTTCAATTGCAATACATTGAATTTTTCTTTCTTGGACTCCACTTTCTCTAATTGCAGTACCTTGTATTGCAACTCTTCAGTCGTGGCCTCTGCTTGTTTGAGCTTGGTTAGAAGTTCGACATTCTCTCTCTCTAACTCAATTGCTTGTGTTTGGAATGAGTAACGACTTTCAACTTTCTGCCTCTTATTACTATCGATATTGTTTCCTGTTATAGCCTTCTGTTGCTCAAAAAGTTTCTTCTCTAACTCATCTATTTTCGATTTATAATCATCAACCAATTTCTCCAAATTCGTCATATATTGCAGAATCGATTTGTCTTCAGTAGGTCCCTCTTTTTGTCTTTTGGCACTAATTTCTTCCATTTGTTTCAACAGGTTTCTTAAAAATGCAATCTCTTTCTCACGTAATGATTTTGTTCTTTCCAATTTTGTGATTTGTTCACCATATGATTTCAAATTTGTTTCCAACTCCGTAATTGTGGGAAGATACTTTGATTCCAACTCTTTGGCGTTATCTTCTATTTCGTTTGTCAATTCTTTAATTTGTCTCACTTTTGAATCGTACTTTTCTTGTAATGTTAGATTTCTTGCTCGAAGATTATTACAGTAATCAATAAACGTCTTCACTTTACTTGTATGGGTAACATCTTCATTCTTCAAACTTTCATCGTTTGTCGCTATGGCTGAATCCAATGCCTTGAACAAATCATTATATTTGGTCTCTAATTGAAGTTTATCAATCTCCAATTTTAAATAATTAGATTGGATATTTGCAAGATTTTGTAGTTTATTTGACAACAGTTTATTTTGCTGCTTTAATAATTCATTTGATGTTTTGTTTTGTAACAATTGGTCTACTTTGGATTGTAACTGATTGTTGATGTTTTGATAGTTGGTATTTTTCGTCACTAAATTCTTATATAGTAAACTATTTGAATCAGTTTTCTTATCTAACAATTTTGAATACTTTTCTAATTCATAAACTGACTCATCACTTGATTTTTGTAAATTTTGGTTTGTTTGTTCTTTGACTTTCAATTCTTTCTGCAATTCATCATTCATTTCCAACTCTCTATTCAAATCACGTGTGATTTGTTGATTTTTCCTAGTAAGTTTATCAACTTTATCGAGTAATGAATTGTAATCTTTAGTTAATTTCAAATTTTCCAGCTTATAATTTTGCAATTCATCTGACATGTGTTTGACTTTGCTAGATGAAATTTGTTCTTGATTGACTAATTTGGAATCTAATTGAGTCTTTTCATCATATACAAATTTGAAATTCAATTTTAAATTTTCAATCTGTTGATTCTTTTCCTTGATGAGTTTGTTATAATCTGATGCAATCTGTTCTTTCTCTTCTTTAAGAATACGATTTTCAGTTTTGATGGAGTCTAATTGAAATTCTAATTTTGAAATGTGCAACTTAGATTTAGAGTTATCACTCTGCACAAAACTTGTGCTTGATTTATGATCCACAAATGGTGATGATTCGATCGACATAACTTATATGATCAACCAACCGTAATAGTTGCAGGATGTACTGGCTGTAATTGTTGTTGTTGTTGTTATTATTGTTGATGATGAAAAAAACAATGTCGTTCTTCATCTTTCAGTTAGTTCTAAATGTCGTGCGATATTTCAGGTGTGGGCCCGCGACATACGACATTGATTGATTGGGGAACAAGCGAGAGAGAGAGAGACAACCAGACAGCGACAGAGATCAAAAAAGTCTCTACGCCCTGGAAGTCAGTCAGTTCCAGTTGGATGTAATAATTAAGTGAGATTAGTGGGGATCCTTAACAACACAGTGAGAAAGAGAGAGAGAGCAACACTACCAAAGTATCCACAATTCACCAGCCACAAATCCCACAACCAACTTGCAAGAAAACAACCAAACCATTTATATAAATTCATTATAGAGGTTACCAAATATGTCAAAGATGTAAGTAATCGAGAAGAATCTCATATTAACCAGTTTCCATATAACCATTATAAGTTATACTAACCAATCTTATAAAGCCCAAGGAATTTCAAGCTATTAGAAGAATTAGAAAAGGGGGAAAAGGGATTAGGTGCCGAATCCATCAGTTATGGATTGACCAATCAAGATGATATCACCATGACTTATTGGAATGGAACAATTCTTGGTCCACCACACCTGAATCATGAGAATAGAATTTATTCATTAAATATTATCTGTGATGAAAGTTATCCTGATAAACCACCAACGGTGACATTTGTATCTAAGATCAATTTACCGTGCGTTGATAAGAACGGAAATGTCTTAGTTGAAGAATTTGATACTTTAAAGAATTGGAAACGATCATATACTATGGAAACTGTATTGTTAGAATTAAGAAAAAGTATGGCATCTCCTACAAATAAAAAGTTACAACAACCACCAGAAGGATCTACTTATTAGATGAAAATATCCTTCTATCTGCTTATCTATTTATCTTTCTCTATTATTTAGAGGGTTCGTACTTCCAAACAACCATTTTGAATTTTATTCTTTATGTATATTCTATTAGATAATAAATATTAGTATATATTAAACAAAACTCCCCCTCCCTCCCTCCCTCTATCATTTTTTTCTTCATAAATGGCCCTCCGATTCCAAATCCATGAATTTCTTAAACTCTTGTTCAGCATTCAAGAAATCCTGGACATCTTTACTATATTTACTTTCCGGGGCTGTTAAATCACGATTAGTGGAATCATCGGTGATTTCTATATTTATCCAATGTTGAACTTTGACTTTCTTCCCCGTTCTATCTTTAATCAAATTAGATACTAAACATCGTTGGAAAATTCGTTTGAATGGTAAGCATATTATTTCTGGGGTTGTAACATCACTTCTAATTGTTGATGGTCGAAATGTACATTCATGTTGCGTTATTGATTTTAATTGACATTTATATTTCTCCGGGTTCTCGAGTTGTTCTTTGTATTGGGCCATTACATCTGTCAGACTATATACGGGTACTGGCGGTGCCATTGTGATTTGGTGTGTGGAGTGTAACAAGGGACATGAAGATCTAACAAGTGAGAAGAAATAAGCTGCGCTAAAGATGGAAAAAAATAAACAGCATCCACAATGATTTCTTCTGACTTTGCTGCTTTGTCATTTCACTAGTTAAATTTTCCCAGAAAATTATCAAAATCATTGATTTATGAATCTGAACCATTCGTCTTAACCATTTATTAAAACCTAGTTTATACGTACTAGAGGTATACCACTACATGATTTCACTGTAACATACTTCCTGCAACTCAAATCAAACAAGTCGTGCCCTTTGCCCTTAATTTTACTTGTATATTACAGAGGGACGCACATCAATACCATCAAAGTCCAAATCTTCTTCCTACATTCTTCTTCCTTATACCAAAATCATGTCAACAAATCATAGGCCACAACTAGAGAGCAAACGAGGCAAAGTTATCAAGATCAAGGATTCGATTAAACATGCAAGGGGTCTACCACAACAAACATCGTTGAAATATAGACGTGATGTCATTGTTACTTCATTGATTGATCGAGATTTATCAATGGATGATAACTCTAGACTTTTGGAAAAACCCCCAATTGAGAAATTGGAAATTGAACAAGGAAAGATTGAAGATGAGGGGGATGAAGTAAAGGTGATGAATGAATTGAAACGAGATAGTGAACTTGAGCAGAACAATGACCAAGATAACGATACGTCAGGAAGTTCTGATGAAGATGGTGATGATTCGGAAGATGAGACTGCTTTACTTCTTGAAGAAATTGAAAAAATACGAAAACAAAAGGAGAAGAAGCAGAATGATGAATCTTCACTGCTACTACCTAATAATTCATTAAGTGTTGCTATTAATAATAATAATAATAACAAACCACCAGCACCACCCGTTACGAAGAAAAGTTGGAGACTGTCAACTGCATTCAATAATAGAAGCAAATCGAATGAAAAAACAGATGATAATAACAAGTATACTACGGATACTTTGGATTCTGAACGACATCAAAAATTCATGTCGAAATATATCCGATAAAGTTTTAAGAAAAGAAAAGATTTTATAGTTTATCCTATGTTATTTTTATTTTTTTAAATTATTATACACTAATATACAAAAAGTATAAATACATCCACAATATATAGTATTGAGTAAATTATCCCCCTTGTTTGGAGGGAGTTTTCTAGTTATTAACAAAATTTTTAATTTTATTTGGGTTCTAATGCAAAAATGGGTGTTGTTTTATCTAGTCAAAATTTTGACTTATTCTAGCATCAAGGTAAGCAATATCTTCTTTAAGACTAGCTTCTTCCACAGTCTTGACTAATTCTTTGGTACATTTAGCAATATCAAATGATATACCTGCTAATCTTTGTTTGAAATTCTTATCTGCAAATGCAGTATCTGGTTTTTCCCCTGGTTTACATAAAATATTCATTCTATGATAACAATCCTCTAAACTTTTAACCACCCAACTTCCATGTTCCTTCAATTGAGCATTACGTGTTTGATTCATTGATGTATTGGTTGCTTCGGTCATTTGGGAAATAACAACAGTAATTGCTTTCGTTCTCTCGCGTAATTCTCCTCTAGTGGCACTAGGTTTCTTAATGGCTGCAAGTAATGATTGAATGGTGTTGATAACTTGAACAGTTTGATGTTCTAAATAAAGTAAAACTTGGGTTAATGTGTTATCTGGATCATCAATATCAAACAAATCCACATTGAATGTAGCAGCTGCCATGGATTTACGGTATTCTTGTCTCTGTCTAGCCTTGATTTCTTCTTCAGTTTCTTCTTCATAATCATCGTCATCATCGTAATCAATTGATGCACGTGCTCCTTTATTGAAGCTGGTTTGTTGATATTTTGGAGATTTTGATGGTTGTTGAGTTTTTGACTTGTAACTATTACTTTCTGTCGACACGTTAGCAGATTCTTTGGATGGCCCAGTGGCGGGAATTACTTTGGGTTCACCAAATGAAGTTTGGGTTTCAGCGTCGTCATCGGATGTGGCATCTTGTCGTGGATATTGAACTGGTACAAGTTTGCCCATTATTTCATCATCGACATCTTTTGGAGGGGAAGTTTCAACAGTATTCAGTAAATTATCATTCAGTGTATCATTATGTTTTTCATTATCGGAAATAGTATCATCTGATTGGGGTCCTTCAATATTTCTAGTAGATTCTTCCTCTTGTTTATCGGTCTCTCCAGTAAGTCTTTCCCTAAGTGACTGGAACAAACCTTTACCTTTAGTAGAAGGTGCAGCAGCAGCAGTAGCAGCACCAGCGGTGGCGGCGACAGTGGCAGCTCCTATACTTGCAGATCCAGTAGCATGATTGATTTCTTTATTTGTATCCTCCTGTGAATCTTTCTCTTTCAGATATACGGCACTGAATGGTGCTGATAATTGTTGTGGTTCATCAATGCTCTTGCGTGATTTGTTTACCTCCAAAGAAGTTCTCATTGATTTGAAAGGAACTTTGTTCAGTTGTTGCAGTTTTTTCGGAGATGGTGATGATTGTAGCTTTCCATCTTGTGGACTCTCAAATTGCCTCACTTTCTCGAGAATTCCCTTTTTCGCGGGTGATGCTTTGATTGTTTTGGAAGTGGTAGTTGTGTCAGCGCTTGGGGAAGACTCTTGGGAATTTAACTTCTTGGCAAGTTCATGGACTCCCTGTGGTGAATTTTTGGTTTTATTGATCAATGATGATGTAGTTGATTTTTGAGGTGAAGATTGAGTACCTTCGTATTTAGATGCTAACAGTGCAATGTTTCCAACCTGTTTGGCTTTATTTTCAAAATTTTCTTTCTGTGAACTGACATCTTTGTCATTATCCAAACCTCTGGCAACAACTACTTCTTTTCTGATGCTGCTTCCATGTACATTATCTAAATTCTTACCAAAAGTTTGACTAGATTCAAAACCATTGTCTTGTTTTGGATCAGATTCTGGTGCTGCATTGTTATGGCTTCTATCAAATGAAACAGCGGAATTTGCTATCCTAATATTTCTTTCAAGGGCACTATCTTGGTTGAAACCTTTTTCTGTATCATTAGGAAAGTCATTTGCAATAGATTCGTTTTCTATCGATCGATTCACAGAAATTCTATGCTGATTACCTTCAACACTAGAATCACTTCTGCTGTTATCTAAATCGACACTTTTATCGAGATCAATACCACTATTTTTCGTCACTATGGATTCTTGCCTAGGATAGCTCTTACCAGAATAATTCAAATCTTCTTCTTCATCTTCTTCTTCGTCATCGCCATCTTCAAAATCGTAACCTTGATCTTTTCTAATTGGAATATCCACAGGAGTATTACTAAAGGCAACACTAGGACCTTCCTTTTTCTTGTCAGAATTCACATTGGTTGATGCAGTGGTGGTGGTTGCAGCTGCACTAGCCAGGGCAACGCCAACAGCAGCAGCAGCTGTTGCACCCTTAAGAAAAGACCCACCATTAGAAGCACTAGCCAAAGATTTTGCCTCATTTTTCTCTCTTTCTTTTTCCCTTTGTGCTCTTAATGCTGAAAAGGCGCTAGTCATTTTTGGCTTGATAATTTTGTCTTTCGAATCATCAATAAAGGGGGATTCCTGTTCTTGGGTAGGAGATTTAGCAACAGAATGGGATTTTTGTTTAGGTTCTTGTTGTTGGCTTTGATTAACCTTTAATTTATTGGCCATACGCAAAGGTCTCACCCCAAAATCTGTCGCAGTACTACTGACTGGTTTCTTAGGAACTTTTTGATCTACCTCAAGTACTCTCAAATTAGTTGAATTTTCATTTAATTTACAACCAGCTATCAAATCACAAAGCACACAATTTAATTCGCCAATTGATTTTTCCACAATAAATCGAGGGAACAATTGTTTGAAAGTAGCATAATATCTTGTGGCAGTTAATGAATAACTTGCAGCTTCTCTCAACATCACTGCATGCTCATTAGTTCCCAAATGTTGAGAATCACCTTGGTTGGCAATTTCATTGATTACTACAGCTAGTTTAGATATCTTTTCAAATAAAATTTCAGTATCACATTTTTCGCTGGCGAGATAACCCAAAAATGATTCAATTAATGCTTGAGCATCGCTTACCAATTTTATTGAAATTAAACCATGAGCTGTAATAAATGGTTTTAGTTCCGTCTTTGGAATTGAAGCCTTCTTGATATCCTTGGCAATTGCATTTGATCGAGAATCTTCATATCTACGTTGCCAGAGCTTGACTTGATTTCTCAATTCTGTTGTAGTGAGATTAGTTGAACTTGATGTTGGAAGTGGCAGTATGTTTTCTAATTTTTCCAAAAATTCATCCATTCCTTTATGAGGAACTTTTGCTGAGTCGGAAGCTCCAGAATTAAAAGCATTAGTACCAGTTGGTGAATTGCTAACACTTTTAGAAACAGGGGAAGTATTTTTCAAAGATTGGTTTTCAAGTCTTAATGCAGCATTAATGGATTTCATTCGTTGTAATTCTTTATTGTTTTCGTCAGAATCACCAATGGATTTACTTAATTCATCGTGTTTTGACATCCAATGCTTTTTCTCTCGTCCCAATGACTCCAATTCTTCACTAAGTGATTTGTTTTGGCTAACTGAAAATGAGTAATCTTCTTGAAGGGAATCATAATTAGATTTCAATTTAGACTTTTCTATTTCTGACGAGTTCAATTTGCTCTTGAGATCGTTGACTAAAGATTCCAATTTTGCTAGTTCCTCGTTTTTCTCAGCTTGATTGAAATGTGCTGTTCCATTATTGTTTAAACTTCTATCTTGATCCACAGACGCTTTGTGTTGATGTGGTTGCTGTTCCCTCCTTTGCTGTTCCACTTCGTTCTCCCCCTCTTCGTCTTCCTCCTCATCACTAGACCATGCAAGATTGGCTTTTGTTGGGACCACTTGAGAAGATTGAATACCAATAGATTGATTAGAAGCTTCAGCGTTTGGCAAAGTGATATTTTTACTAGAAGTTTTGTGTAATTCCTCCTTGCTGTCATTCAAATTTTCTTCGTTTATAGTTTCTTTTGGAACTGCGGTATCATTCAAATGATGTGACGCCAGACGACTATGGTAACCATTGGCAGAATCAAAATGGGAAGAGGCTAATGAAGCTTTACGTTCATGTGGTTGATTGCTTGCGCTTGATGATATTGAAGTAGTTTGTGAATGTTGCAGTTCCCTATTTATGTGTAAGTCTCTTCTTTCTATTTCGTATGAAATATCAGCGACTAAATCTTTAAATCTTGTTTGTGGTAATGAAGCCAATTTTTGTCTTGCTTGATTTCTTTTTGGGTGGAATGAAGTCTTGGGTAATAAATAATCTGGTTCTGTTCTACTTTCATCTATTCTTCTTTTCAATTCATCATAAACATCGGTACTCAATTCTTTGAACTGGGCTGACGATAATTTCAATAATTTCTCTCTCGCTCTTTGAGCTCTTGATGAATTTGATTTTGATCTTGATTGTTGATCATCCGAAATAGCAAGAAATTGCTTCAAAACTTTGTAGTGATTCACGAGATCCTTCTCACTCATCTGATATGTGAATGCTATTAGGTACGGTTAAACACTTGTTTGATTGATAAGTAAACCAAAGGAAAGAAAAGTAAGTGGAAGATAAATTGGAAATTAAAAAAAAAAAAAAGGAAGAAGATTATTGTGCCAGGAGCGCCTTGGGTTGTGTTGCTAAAATTTTTTTTGTTTTTTTGGACTTACACTTGAGTAAGTAAATTCCCAAAGATGAAACTTTTGTTCGTTCTCAAGAGGAGCGTGTATCGAAACAAAAAAAAACAAAAACCAATGCACAATCGATTATTATGTGACAAACCGCATATGTATTGGAAAAGTTTCAGATCTTCTCTTCCTATAATAGTATGTGATTATATTGATTATGGCTAACCTTTCAATAAAGAAGAAGAATAAGGATAAGAAGAAATATATTCAGCAAAACAATAAATGAACCGAACGAATGAAATAAGCTAATTTGAGATCAAGAAAGAGATCGTGCCTTATTCTGCCAGTGGGAAAAAAAAAAAAATAAATTAAATTTCTGGTCGTGGGTTTAAGCACCGGTTGTAAATTACACAAAGTGGGGGGACCACCACCAACGAGAAAGAAATTCAGGAAATCATGAAAAAGACGCGTATCCCTTCTTCTACCAATCATTTATTACCTGCATTTTCTAGTGAAATCAACGTGTAACCACATTAGACTGCACGCTGTCCAAAGGACGATCCTGGAGTCTTGATTTATAGCTCTAACCATAGTTTTTTTTGACACGCGGTCCCTCCCCTCACATGGATGTTTGGCTAAAACTAAGGTCCACCCAATGAGAAACATGACAGAATGAAGCCAACAGTAGCACTGCATTTTTTCAGTGGTGTATCTCGTCTGATTGCTGCTATTATTAGAATTGGTTGGGACCAATTTAATCTTGTATAGGTGCATATTCTGATAACAGTGTAATTTGTAGCCTCGGTTGTCCACACCCGTTGTCCGCTATTATTGGTTGTAAAGTATACTTTATTTTTTTGGACATTTCTTGCAACCACTAACTAACTACGCTGTAGTTTGGCACTAGAATTAGCTACACTTAAACGTAATATTCTTTAATTGCTCAAAACGGGTTTTCATCTTCTAAGCACAGAACTAGCTTGCACAAGTGATGCGTAAATATACATACACACCAGTGGACATGTCTCAAAAATTCACCATATGATTGGGACTTGTTTCGAAACGTTATATATAAACGAATTGACAATAATTTATATTACTTATATGTATATATCGGGACAGAAGAAGTTTGACAACTCTTTAATTATGTTGTCTCTTTCTCACGTGACCTTCAAATATATCTATGTACAAAACTGGACAAACAAACAGACATACTCTGTCTCTATACTAGCCCAAAAATATATTTAACTTTCTAACTGTCTTTTTCTTTATGATATGTCCATTTTACAAATTGGCAACGTTGTTGGCAGTAATTTTTTCAAATCCATCCACCAATTTTTCACTGATGAATTCTTCTGCTTTTTCTTTACCATGATAGAAATTAACAGCACCAACTAAACTATACAACATTTGGGCACTGACTCTCAATTCCCCACTATGTTCAAATCCTAATTTTGAATCTCTACTGGTCCAAAACATTATTTCATTAATCTTGTTGAATTTGGCAAATGTTCCTGCGGTATTCAAACTTGACAATTCTTTAGACATTGGTGTTCCCAAAACATCCAAATTTTTACCATTTATATCCTGTTGATGTTTACATTTTGCATCCGTGACATGTTTTGCAAAGAATAAATTTAATAACTTTTGTCCCATTACTGATAATTTTTCATTATATGGTTTAATACCATTCCCAAATGATTTATGAGTTATCACTTGTAATGCTATATCATCTGGTATAACGTATTTTTCTCCTAAATACGATTTAACTTGATTGATATTATGTTCATTTAATTCATATTTCAATCCTTGTGGATTAACAAATGCTGCTTCGGGATCTCTCTTAAGACCTTCGATTCTTGGGCCTTTATGCAAATAGATTGAACGTGTGAATATGGTGGTTTGACGACCGGCTAGTTTAGTCGTTAATTGTCGTATGTTATTCATATTTCTTCAACTTCTTGTTCTAGTTCTCAATCGAGGTAAGGTTTGTCAGGTCCCCCCATTGATTGTGAAAATTTTTTTCCCGCAAGTTTGGTCTAGTCAGAGGAGCTTTGGTTGGGAAAAAAAATGGAAATGTATTATATGCACGACTCGGGTTTCTGAAGGATTTAAATTTTTTTTTTGACCTCATCGTATTGAAACATCTCATCTTAAACTCCATCAACTTAGCTTAATCTAAACATGGATATCTTTAGAATTTTGAGTAGAGGAGCATCTTTACATAAGAAGAAGGGAATCACAACCGATTATGCATTACCTTCAGACAAACAAACTCAAAAACAAAAACACAAACAAGAATCATTATTGCATGAAGTAGAAAGGGAAACTGATTTCTTCCATACAAGGAAGCACACTGTTGTCAAAGATGACAATAATCAAGAAGATGAGGATAAAACAAACAAACAAGCCGATGAGGAAGAAGAAATTCCACCACTTGAACTAACTACAGAAGAAGATGCCAAAAAATTTAGAAATTTACATAAATCCAAAGTCACTGGTGATGATGTGCCGATCCCGATTGGATCTTTCCAAGACTTGATAGGAAGATTCAAAATTGATAAGAAAGTGTTGTCTAATTTGATAGACAATGAGTTTATTGAGCCAACTACAATTCAATGTGAATCCATTCCTATTACTTTATCCAATCGAGATTTGATTGCATGTGCACCAACAGGGTCAGGTAAGACATTGGCATTTTTAATTCCATTAGTTCAACAAATATTATCCAGGAAAGTATCGAAAAATCATGGTGTTAGAGGATTAATTATATCTCCAACTAATGAATTGGCAGGACAAATTTTCCAAGAATTGGAAATTTTAACTCGTGGTGGTCAAAAATTAAACATTTCCATACTATCTAAACAATTAGCTAATAAATTGAATAACAATATTATCAAAGGTTCGAAATATGACATTATTGTTTCTACTCCATTACGTTTAATTGATGTTGTGAAACAGGGAAACATGGATTTATCCAAAGTTGAACAATTGATTATTGATGAAGCTGATAAATTGTTTGATCATGGATTTGCTGAACAAACAGATGAAATATTGACTCATTGTACTAACCCTACAATTAGAAAATCGATTTTCTCAGCAACTATTCCATCCAATGTTGAAGAAATGGCCCATTCTATAATGAAAGATCCACTTCGAGTAATTGTTGGACATAAAGAAGCAGCAAGTAATACAATTGATCAGAAATTAGTATTCACAGGTAATGAACAAGGTAAATTATTAGCAATTAGACAAATGATCCAACAAGGAGAATTCAAACCACCAATTATAATTTTCTTACAATCCATAACAAGAGCAAAAGCATTATTCCATGAATTATTATATGATCGATTAAACGTTGATGTTATACATGCAGAAAGAACACCAAAACAAAGAGAAGAAGTTATTAAACGGTTCAAAAATGGGGATATTTGGGTATTGATAACAACTGATGTTTTAGCGCGTGGGGTTGATTTCAAAGGTGTCAATTTAGTTATAAATTATGATGTTCCACAAAGTGCTCAAGCATACGTTCATAGAATTGGTAGAACTGGTCGAGGTGGGAAACTGGGGAAAGCAGTTACTTTTTTCACCAAAGAAGATGATCAAGCAGTTAAACCCATACTTAATGTTATGAAACAATCAGGTTGTGATGGTGGGTATAGTAAATGGATGGAAGATATGGGGAAATTATCCAAAAGAGAAAAGAAACAAATTAAAACTAATGAAATTAAAAGAAAGAAGATTAGTACTGTGCCTAAAATTATAAAACAAAAAAGGAAACAAAAACAAGACATGATATCTGCTTCAAAGAGAAGGAAACAAGAAGCTGTTGAAACTGTCAAAGATTAAATGAGAAAAATTCATCTCAATTATATAGATTACTCCATTAATTTGCAAGTTTAATAAACATAGTCCTTCTTACCCAACCTGTGCATTTGCATTTGTGCTAAATAACATGAATATGTATATATATATATTATAAAAATCTTTAAATATGTAAAATATGTACGAATCTAACTTCCCCCTCTGATCTAATGATGAGAAGGCACATAAGGAGTGAGTGATCTTCTACCAATAACTTCACCAACAGAAAAGAAAGCTAATAATTGAATCCCATAAACACCAGCTTTAACAGCACATTCTTTAGTTGGTTGAAATTGTTTAGCTTGATCCAAGAATTTTTGTTGTTCAGCAGGACTCTTGATGAATTTTAAAGCATTTTTATAAACAGTTTCAAATTCTTTAGCACTTGGTGGTTTTAATCCTTCTGATTTATAAATGGCTTTACCTAATTCGGCTCCTACTTTACTCCAATAAACAGTACAGTTGGCGAATGAAGTGGCTTTGTTAGCGATTGAGGTTATGATGGCAGACATGTTGTATGTGATATTATATGTATTTGTTATTAGTCCTCTCGGTCTTTTTTCTTTATCCTTCGAATATACGGTGTCTTGTATTTCAATTGGGTTCAAAGATGTGAAATTTGATATTTCGGTTAAATTTTTTCAGTTTTTCCTTTCTTTCTTTTTCTTTTTGGTAGTGAAATTTTTCAACCAATTAAAATTATCTTCCGTTCTAGACTACCGCATTCGGTTATATATTGCACAAATCATCACTATACATATTTAAAAGAAAAACTAAAAAAAAAAGTAATATCACTAAGTATTAGCATCCTTATAACAAATAAAGAATCTCTCTATATTTGAACTGCAAATCTATCTGGCCAAAGAACAGGTGCAATTAAACTCCATCCATATAAAAGAAAACAAACCCAAGAACTTATAATTTTCACCCAACTTGCAAAATAAGTTCTTCCAACTGGTACAAAATCACCATAATCATCTTGTTTGACATTTATTGTCAATAATGTAGCAACATATTGAGTAGCTAAAAAGAAAATTATATGGAATAAGGAGTAATTATATTGTACTGATTGTATTTCTTCGTCATTTATATCTTCATCTTCATATAAATCCAATTGAGTCAATGCACTTTCTGGCAACAGCCCTTCGTCTACAGCTTGTTTAATAGCTTGATATCTCATTTCATTTCTAGCACTTGGTTCTTGAGTAGTAGTCGTATTAGAAAGACCATTTGAAACAAAATTTGACGTTGGTTCACTACTAAAAGCAGAATTTGCAGCAGCTCTAGTTGTAGTATAAGCAACAGCCAAAAATGTAAAAAACGCACCCAAAATAACACTGGCAGTTCTTGTACCTTTGGATCTAATTAATGGATTACAGAATTTATCATCTGGTTCAGAAGCAACTGCACTCATTACCAAATAAGTACAGTAAAATACCACCATTGATGATTGGGCCAAACCTGCATGTGGATTGTATTCTTGAATAGTGTTGTGGATGGACATTGCAGAAATTATAATTGAAAATACTAAATTCAATGAAATAGCAGTTCTATTCATCGAACATCCACTCCCAGCAAAGAACCAATACATTATAATTGTCAAAATTAAACTTCCAAGATACATTGACAATGTACCACCAATCAATAATTTTTTCCAAAATCCAGCATCTCCTTCACCTGTTAATTCTTCCATTTCAATCTTTTCTAAACATTTTTCAGCCCAAGCATGAGCAAAATCAACTAATAATATTAACCCTATTCCTAAAAAGATTGTTGAAAAAATAATAGCAATATGATTCCCATAAAATATGAAAAAACTATCTGGTATAACAACAAAGTTTATAAATATAAACGCTAACCATGTCAAAACTTTTATTCTCCAATATCCATTCTGTATAACTGCTCTTGGATTAGCTGTAGATTTAACATTTATCAATAATCCAGCAAGTATTAAATGTAACGTTCCAAGTGCAAAATTAATTCGATGAACAGATGTAAAACTAATACATTGACTTCCGTCTGGCCCACAACTAATATTTATAAACCCAAAAGTTGCCTTTTCTATTTTGTGTATTATAAATGGTGATAAAGCAATCCATGAAAGTAATGAATTGATTAACAAAAAAATGGCGTATGTTATTCTTGTCATGATTGATGATTTGAAAGTTCCTCCAATCGAGGTACAAAAAGCTGAGCATGCAGCTGCCCCACAACATGAAGCCAACGATGTTACTGGCATCAAAGGTATTGATACAAGAGCTCCCATGGTTGTAGTTGTTAATGTGTATGTGTTTGTGTGAGTATGGTTGGTTAAACACGTTCGGATTGCTGGTGTTTGTAGTTAGGTACATATTTTTTGTCATCATTTTCTCACTCCACTCCTATTCTGTGTTTGGTAATCAGATCTAACATATTATTTTTTTTTTTCAACCTCATCTTCAATCTTTTATTTTCTATCATCCACAACATAATATGTCATTTAGGAAAAGAGGAGAAGTAATCGGTGGTAATCCTGCTCCAAATAGAGGTCTTTCTGGTGCCTCACTTTCTGGAAGAACTCCGGAGATACCTGGACGCAATGCCATCAATTCATCATTAAGAAGAGGACCATCATTACCAGGTCGAGGGGCAATACCAACTTCGTCAATACAAGGAAGGCCAACGAAAGGGGATGAAAAATCATTTGAAAAAGATATAAATAATACATTGATTATGAAAAATCCAGGTGTAAGGCCATCTTTGGTGACTTCTCAACCTACTACATCCACAGGAAGTGCTGATTTAGATAAGATTTTATTACACCAAGGGTTGCCACTAGGTAATTCTTTATTAATTGAAGAATCCGGTACTACTGATTTTGCATCTGTGTTGTTAAGGGCGTTTGCATCTCAGGGTATATTACATAACAGAATTTCGCCAAACGAAATGAATGCACATGTGATTGTGTTAGGTATGAATCAACAATGGGCAAATGATTTGCCTGGGGTTTACAAAGGATCTTCTAAAGAACAAAAGAAAGCTAAGATAGTTGAAAATGAATCGAAAGTGAGTGTTTCCAATTTGTCAAATGTACAATCTAGTTCAACTAGAACCACCGCTGCCGATCCTAATTTGAAGATTGCTTGGAGATATGGTTTAAATAAAAAATCAGAAACAAAAGATGAGGTTGAGAGCAATTCAACTTATGAATACTATAACAATCAATTTGATTTAACTCAGAAGTTGACACCTGGTCCAAATCCGCAGGACATTTCATATATCCCATTAGTCAATAATTTCAATACTATAATTAGTCAAATTAAAGGCATTATTCAAAATCAATTGAGATCAAATCCTACAAAGATAATTAGATTGATAATTCCAGGAATTCTAAATCCTTCACTATATCCTCCTTCATTTACGTCATCCTCGTTTTTATTCCCATTTATACATTTGTTACGTTCCTTGATTCGTCAATATCCAAATAATGTGGTCTTAGTTTGTTCTATATCTTTAGATTTGTATCCTAAGGAATCGTCTTTAGTGGTATTCATGCAATCATTATTTGACGCAGTGATACATCTTCAACCATTTAATCAAGAAATGACGCAATTGCTTGAGAAGGCATATAAGAATGAGCCGTCCAAAATTCAACAAGGTTTGGTGAATATCATAAAAATACCGGTTCTATCTGACAAGGGGCTTATGATGGTGCATGATGGCGAGTATGCGTTTAAAAATGGGAGAAAGAAATTTGAAATTGAAGAATGGAGTATTCCTGTTGAGGACGATTCAAAGGATGATAATCATCAAACTCAAGAAGGTGCGAAAACTACAAAAAATATCGATTTTTAGGTATATAATAGAGGCCAAACTCAGAAAGAGATTTTAGCTTAACTTGTATGTTTCAGTAGTATTATTATTGTATTAAATCATCGCAACTTTTGTTCAACAGTCTTGTAGTGATTTTTTTTTAGACAACATTTTTTTTTTGTTCTTCTTGGTTGCAAAACAAAACAACCACACAAGATGACTGCTGAAGAAACTATTCAATCCGTAGACTTGTTACAAGACCAAGGAATCAATGCCGGTGATATCAACAAGTTGAAAGCAGCTGGGATTTGTTCTGTCACAGTACGTAAAACTTGTACACCCTTTTGATTAATTAAGTATACTAACACCACCCCCGCACGGCAGTCTGTCTTATCCACAACCAGAAGAAATCTTACCAAAATTAAAGGATTAAGCGAAGTCAAAGTTGATAAAATCAAAGAAGCAGCGGGTAAATTAAAAGTATGTAAACCATAAACATCCTAATCTTTCACTTTGCAACGTACTAACCATTCTTCAGACTTGTGGATTTATACCTGCTACTGTTGTTGCTGAATTAAGAAACAACACTTTCCATATCACTACAGGCTCCAAACAATTTGACGAAATACTTGGAGGAGGCATCCAATCAATGAGTATTACTGAAGTGTTCGGTGAATTCAGATGTGGTAAAACTCAGTTGTGTCATACCTTGTGTGTTGCTGCTCAATTACCAAAAGAAATGGGTGGAGGAGAAGGTAGAGTTGCCTATATTGATACTGAAGGTACTTTTAGACCGGATAGAATTAGAGCCATAGCTGAGAGGTTTGGTGTAGATGGTGATACTTGTTTAGAGAACATATCATATGCGCGAGCATTGAATAGTGAACATCAAATTGAATTGGTTGAACAATTGGGCAATGAGTTAACAGAAGGTACATTCAGACTTTTGATTGTAGACTCGATCATGGCTTGTTTTAGAGTGGATTATTCTGGTAGAGGTGAATTAAATGAAAGACAACAAAAATTGAATCAACATTTATCAAATTTAACTAGAGTTGCTGAGGATTATAATGTAGCTGTGTTTTTAACTAATCAAGTCCAATCTGATCCTGGAGCTAGTGCTTTATTCGCAGGAGCTGATGGTAGAAAACCTGTCGGTGGTCATGTATTGGCACATGCCTCTGCTACTAGAATCTTGCTCAGAAAGGGAAGAGGTGAAGAGAGGGTTGCTAAATTACAAGATAGTCCTGATATGCCTGAGAAGGAATGTATATATGTCATTGGAGAAGGTGGAATTAAAGATACAGAATGATGGTGCATTACACTGCTCTGTTCATAAGTTTGTGATTCAATAATTAAACCCAATTAGGAAATGTGATTAATCGTTTGCAGGATGACGCGTAAAAAAAAAATATTAGCTGTACAATTTTGGTCAAAAAAAAATTTTGAAATTTCTTGTTCAACCTTCTTGAGATAACTTGTTATTTTTGTTTTTTGTTTTTTTTTTTTAGCTAATCTTTTTCCGTTAATATTCATCTAAGTTCTACTCAATCGCTAAATATAAATCATGTCCTCACCTCCAAATAGCAGTAACCGACCAAACACCAACCAAGACTCACTTGACAGAGAGTCGGAGTCACTCTCCCAAAGCCAACAGCCACCGATGGTATCTTCTCCATTATTTTTCCATTCTTCTAATCCAGGTTCTGATGTTGGTAATTTCGATTCTCAAAGTCAAAGTCAAGCAAGAAACGATATCTCATCGCCATTACATTATACTTCCTCGGCACAACCAACTTCAGATATTGGTCAATTTGATTCTCAAAGATCTGCTAGAGTACAAGATGTTGGTAGAATAATGAGACGCGCTCAAAGAGGCGATATCACTGACTCTACATCTTCTCCTCAACGTAACAGAAGATACTTCACTCAAGGAAGAAGCAGAAGCGGAACTCCAAACTTGAATTCTGGTACGTCAGTACAATTCAGTACTGATCCTGCGGAACCAAACGATGAACCAGTTAGAGTGATTTGGGGTACAAATGTTTCTATTCAAGAATGTTCTAATATATTCCGAGAATTTTTATTATCTTTCAAATACAAATATAGAAGAGAAATGGAAGAGCAAGTTGTTGAACCTGAAGATAATGAATTATATTATGTTGGTCAATTGAACACTATTATGGATTTGGGTTTGACCAACCTTAATTTAGATGCTAAAAATTTGTTAAGTTATCCTTCCACGAGAAAATTATACTACCAATTGATCAATTACCCACAAGAAATTATTCCTATTATGGATCATACAATTAAAGACTGTTTAATTCAAATAATCAATGATTCTCACTCTTCCACTCCAGCTGAATCTAAACTTGATGAAATTGAAACTAACGTATATACTATACGTCCATATAATGTCAATTTGGTGGAAAAAGGTATCCGTGAATTGAACCCCAATGATATCGATAAGCTTGTCAGTGTCAAAGGGTTAACTTTACGTTCAACATCAATTATTCCAGATATGAAAGTTGCTTTTTTCAGATGTAATGCTTGTGGACATACTGTGGGTGTTGAAATTGATCGTGGTGTAATTTCTGAACCAACTAAATGTCCAAGAGAGGTTTGTGGTCAGACTAATTCAATGGTTCTTATTCACAATAGATCTTCTTTTTCAGACAAGCAAGTTATTAAATTGCAAGAAACTCCTGACTTGGTTCCTGATGGTCAAACTCCACATTCTCTTAATTTGTGTGTTTATGATGAATTGGTTGATTCATGTCGTGCCGGTGATCGTGTTGAAGTTTGTGGTATTTTTAGATCTACCCCAGTCAGAGCAAACCCAAGACAAAGAGCTTTGAAGAGTTTGTATAAGACATACTTGGATGTTGTTCATATTAAGAAAATTGACAAGAGGCGATTAGGTGGTGATGTGTCTACTTTGGAACATGAAATTGCTGAAAAGGATCAAGAAGTAGAACAAGTTCGTAAAATCACTGCTGAAGAAGAAGCGCAGATTCAAGAAATTTCTGAAAGAGATGATTTATATGAAGTGTTATCTAGATCACTTGCACCTTCAATTTATGAGATGGATGATGTTAAAAAGGGAATTTTGTTACAATTGTTTGGGGGTACAAACAAGACTTTTAAGAAAGGTGGTAGGTATAGGGGTGACATAAATATCTTATTGTGTGGAGATCCATCTACTTCGAAGTCACAAATATTACAATATGTCCACAAGATTGCCCCAAGAGGTGTTTACACATCTGGTAAGGGTTCTTCTGCCGTAGGGTTAACTGCATATATTACTAGAGATATTGACACTAAGCAGCTTGTCTTAGAAAGTGGTGCCCTTGTGTTGTCTGATGGTGGTGTTTGTTGTATTGACGAATTTGACAAAATGAGTGATGCTACTAGATCGGTTTTACATGAAGTCATGGAACAACAAACTATCTCGATTGCTAAAGCTGGTATTATTACCACTTTGAATGCAAGAACTTCTATTTTAGCTTCAGCAAATCCAATTAATTCACGTTATGATCCTAATTTGCCTGTCACTGCTAATATTGATTTGCCTCCACCATTGTTATCCCGTTTTGACTTGGTTTATTTAATTTTGGATAGAGTTGATGAAACTATTGACAGACAGTTGGCAAGACATTTAACTGATATGTACTTGGAAGATGCACCAGAAACCGTCAATGCTGGGTTCGTGTTGCCAGTTGAATTGTTAACTCTTTATATTCAATATGCTAAAGAGAATTTCCATCCAGTTATGACTGAAGAAGGTAAGAATGAATTGGTTAGATCTTATGTTGAAATGAGAAAATTGGGTGAGGATGCAAGATCGTCTGAAAAGAGAATAACAGCTACTACAAGACAGTTGGAATCTATGATTAGATTATCTGAAGCACATGCTAAGATGAGATTATCTGAAAGGGTTGAATTAATTGATGTTAGAGAAGCCGTTAGATTGATCAAATCCGCAATCAAAGACTACGCTACTGATCCAGTTACTGGTAGAATCGATATGGATATGATTCAAACAGGTACTACATCACAACAAAGAAGAGTGCAAGAAGATTTAGTTAATGAGATCATGAAAATCATTGAAGAAAACAATAATTTGATTAGATTCAATGATTTGAGTATCAAATTAAATGAAAGAGCTTCGTTTAGAGTGGAGAATCTGACGATTAACGAAGGTTTGAAAAGATTGCAACAAGAAGGAAAAATTCTTGAAACTGGTGATAGTCATAGAAGAACCATTAGAAAGATTGCTATTGTATAAGTTTGATTTATTTCTATATTTGAATTTTTGTATACTAATTTTGTTTTATTTTTGTATTAATATTTACATGTGTTATTGATCTAATAGTACCTTATTGGTTTAGCATTTGTAGGTCTAGAGACGTCATCATTTTCTTGCACCGACACTTCTTGAACTTCTGGTTGAGGTACTTCCTCCGGTTCATCTTTTGTTATTTGCTTTAAAAATTGCTCCAATTCTTCATCCAACTCAATATCGGTTCTTGAACTATACTTATGTTCTGTGAATGAATTAGCCAATTGTAATTCTTTAACAAGATTCACAGTTTCGTTATTTTCTAATTTTTCAATGATTTCCATTAATAATTCAAATTTCATCTTATAGGAAGCCTTTACAATCTCTAAACGTTTCTTTGAATTCATCACATCAATAATCATTGAAGCTGTAATCATTGTTAGGATTAATGATTTTGTTACTGGCGTCCTTATTAAATCCATTAGTCCTGGCCTCGGACGAACATATTCCTTCGCTGTGGTTGAATTAGAACGGATAACTGTAAATACAGAAGACCTCTTTGTTATTGGTCTTGACACAAGTCTGATCATTATATATGCGGCACTGATATGCTATTGTTTTACTGGTTTGTGGGGGGGGAGGTTGTTTGGGTGGACGATTGGAACAGGGCAATCTTGGAAGCCCCAAAAAAAAAAAATTTGTGCTGTGCTTACAGAATGACCAACTTACTTGCACTGGACAGAGAATTCCAAATTGATCCACCACTTCTTTCGTGAGATTGATAACAATCCAACACCAACACCAACACCAACACAATTTCAAAAGTCGATGTCGAGATGAAAGTACCGAAGACCACAAGCATAATACTAGTTATATTATCCACTTTGACGTTTCTAAATTTCATATTGAAATATTATACATACTTTGTATTGAGTGTTTCATCATCCAAAACTCAACAGCAACAGTCTTCCGAGTTGGCACAAGAAACAGGGGAGGTCCCACATCCTCATGAATTATTTGTGCCGTTACTAACGTTCATCCCCACCAAATCGCCAGTACTAACACGTCCATGGGTATTACTAACCAGTAGTTTTGTTGAAGAGAATTTCATTGAATTATTTATTAGTTTTATACTCATTTTTTATTTGGGAAAATATTTAGAAACTATTTGGGGATCTAAAGAATTTTCTAAATTTATAATTATTAATGTTTTGGTTAGTAATTCACTTATTTATATTTATTACAATTTAAAATCTTTCATTGTTGAATTAACTAATGATAGTTTACCACCAGTTATATTAAGTTCCATGTCCATCAACATTGGATTGATAATTGCTGTGAAACAAAGAATCCCAAACTATTATTTGATTTTTTTGAAAGGAAAGTTAAGAGTTAAAGTTACGTATTTACCATTTTTAACATGTTTATTGACTTGGATGTTATCTTTATTAAGTGAGGAATTCCATGTTTTATTCGTCATGAGTATAGTTGGGTTCATTGTCAGTTGGGTATACTTGAGATTTTTTAAATTAGGGTCTAATGAAAGACAATCATATATATTACCATTTGCATTGAGTAATAAAAATAGAAAAAATCGATTCAAACCAACATCAATTTCAAACACTAGTCATGGCTTAGACTTGTCAAGCAACAATCTTACCAACACTAATCTTGCATTGGATAATGATAGTGGTAAAGGTGACAGGTCGGAGCAATTTGCATTGTACACATTCTTCCCATTCCCATTATCGATACCGATCAAATACATATCGAATGAAATATTCACCATATTGGTTGATTTTAAATTTTTGAATTCGCATGATTTTATAAACGAAGATGAAGATGGTGACAACGAAGAGGAAGCTAATGATTATGAAGATGTCGATAATTTGAAAAATAATTTATTTGGTTTGTCTCCTTTGAAAGGTGCTCAAAAAGTGACTACTATCCCCATGGCTGATTCATTAACAAAGTTCTGGGATTGGTTGATACCTAATAAAAACAACCATACAGCTTCAAATATAAAGACAAGTATGGATAAACGTAAGAAAATGGCACTAAAGGAATTGGAGTAAGAAAAAAGAAAGAAAAAAAAAAACAATCTATTGATGTCTCATTATATATTCTTATAGGCACTTTATACAACCATTATATACATATACTATTTTTTGTCAAGATTATTCTCCTTCTATGGATTGTTTAAGTGATTCTATTATTTCTCCATCTCTATTATACCAGATATCTTTATTTTCAGTATCGGGGTAAGTCAATTCAATATTACCTAATAATCTCTTGATTTGTGGCTCATTCTTCAGTAATTGCCATTGTTGCATAGACAATAAATACCATAATGCAGATTTCCTAAACCTTGTTGTGCCTCTAATGGCCATATTAGCAGGTTGGTTCAATTTAAAGTGGTTAACAAACATCCCATCCTCTTCTTCATGTGGTTCCAATTCATCATTCTCATTAAGAAGTTGTTGAAATGTTCTTTTAAACAAATGAAAGTTTTCAGGCAGTAAGAAAACAGAATGGCCGGAACTATACCCCAACCTCTCGTATAAAATTGCTTTTATAATCAGATAATTTGAGGAGGAGGAATCGGTATTGTTGGTATTAGTAGTATTACTTGATAAATGTAGATCAAATTCTCCATTTAATTTCACAAGATATTTCTCAATTATATCATCCCACCAATATGAAACATTAAACATCTGACTCATACAAAGTAATAATTCAACGACAATAATCATAGTTTTAAAACTAAATGTTTTCAAATTTAATCTTGACTTGAAAGTATAAGATAAATTATCCATATAAGGTTCAATAATGTCATGCTTTATTTTTCTTAACGTGTTTTTATCAGGTGCTGCTGGTTTTATACTTGTATTCGAGGACTGTTGTTGTGATTGTGATGGTCCTTGTGGAGGCAGGAGTTGTTGTGGTTGGTGTTGGAGTTGTTGAGTTTGGACCAAAAGTAAAGATACAATGCACATTTCTTGAGTTGACGCAACGTAAACCCATGCTCTATCACTACTATAATCCTTTTTAATTAATTCGTATGTAGAATAAGCATATTTGAAATCTTTCAACATGATGGACCAATCAGATAGTTTTCTTAGTATTTGTTCCAGCAGTGACTTGTGATAATAATTTTCAGCGTAATTGAATGACGAATTTGGATTACCACCACCTGAACTATTGCTGCTCGTGTTTGACTTAAGTGAATTGGAAAATAAATTTGTATCACTGTTATTATTACTATTGAAGAATTTTTTAGAAACTTGGAAAAATCTACCAGTTATTGATTTTTTAGGTTGTAAGATTTGATCATCCCAATATCTAATTTTTGATTGCATATGTGGGATTAAAAATTTATTGACGAATTCATTGATTTTGGTTCTTATTACGGAATCAATAGTTTTAGGTATATCAAATGAGTTATTCATATCATTCAACGAAATTCTTTGTAAATCTTCTTCAATTGTAGTGTTTTCAATCAACGAGATCTTATTCGTTTCCACTTTTTCCTCACTCTCTCCAGCTGTTCCTGTTGCTCCTGTTGCTCCTTCTTCTCCATGATAATTCAAGGGGAATATGGTGCAATTGATATTCAATTTATTTTTAATTTCATTTTGAAAATTAATGATTTCACCACTACGATACTTCAGTAAATCATAAATTATGAAAACATGAATTAATAAATCATCAATTTGGAAAAATTTGGGGAAATTGAAATTTCTAAATTCAACAATCAATTTCCTTAAACTTTCAATAGAATCACTTCCATAATCAATTATAAACACTTGACTTATTGGATGATTAAATGTTTCAAACGGAGTTATCTGATTCGACGTAATCAATTTATCAATAAATGTTAAATATAAACTATTACTGCTCTTCTGTTTCGCCACATGTCTCAAATAAACCTCCAACGAACTGATACTAAACAATTGATTCAACGGTATCCCCCCTGAATTCGTACTACTGTTCTCGTCCGCCACCGCAGCAGAAGCAGAACCTGACGAATTAGAGCCAAGCCGATGGGTATTGCTTTTCAGCTGGGCATGTAAAATCGAAATCAAATCAGGTAAAGAAGGTTCGAAACGAATGGGGAAACTAGGATAATTTTTCGTGATTAATTGAGTATTTGTGATTTTAAATTGTTGATTCGGTATGGAATACTTGGCATTGTTCCCATACGGTTTGAAGATTTGTAATGTTGAAACACTCTCATTGTTAATTATGGATTGGAAAATCAAATCGACATTATGAGTTGAATGAATAGAAATTAATGGCGAGAATGTATGGTGTAATAAATGCTGTCTCGATGTAAAAGGATCCGATCCAGTAGGGTAGTCCATCTGTGAATTCGCAAGGCTAGATATATAACCCGTGTTGTAGTAGTATTTGACTTGGTGGTTGTTGATTAAGATTTTTCCTTTTTTCTTGATTCTTAACAAAACCACCAAAAGCAAACACAACACAACACAACACAACACAACAGGTGTGTTTTTCGGGGTAAAGTTCGCGGTGACCATTTCACATTTCTCGCACGAACTTGGAATTGTTCTCCACTGACTACTTTACTCCAGCCCGTGCGAACTTTGTATTTTTCCAGACCGACTTTTACTCTCTGGAACGAGCGAGATTTACTTTCTTGAACAGGGAAACATGGCAGACAGTAAATAGTATATATCACGTGATCAGCCAGTAAGACCTCTTCATCAGAAAGCAATTGTGAACTATTGCTGCAAAAAATGTGAACACTTGTTGTGAAGTTATATAAACTTTTCGATCTTGTTGTGTGAAACGCATATATTAATAAACCTTTCACATTCTATTTAAACTGCAATGAAAAACTCTACTAAAAACGAAATTCTACAACCTTACTTAAAAATCAGTAACACCATTTTGACATGTATTACTTTGTCATTAACATCCACCTCCACCTCCACATCCTCCACCTCCACATCCACCTCCACATCCTCCTCCTCCTCCTCCTCCTCCACCACAACCACCGGCACCAGAGCAACCTGAAGCAATGCTACAACAATTACCAGGCCGTACATTAGAGCATGATGCATTGACAGTGCAGCATAACCCATTTCCATATAAAGCAGCACCGTTAGGGCAGATAGGAGCAACCGGTGGCACCACATAAATTCCTGGGTTTGTATATAACACATAGTTGTTGTCAGTCCACGGCAATTCTTCACGTTGACGCTTTCTTCTTTTTTCAGCCGTAGGAGTTGGTATTCTTATTGAGTTATGAGCACTAATATGAGACAACCCGTCATCTTTACTAAACAATGGATGTGACCTTGTCGATTTTTCTTCCTTCAATAATTTCTTTCTAGATTTCATGAAAGATACAAGCTTGGCAGTTTTATTGGTACGGTGTCCAATACAATACCAGCAGTAACAAATTGAGTAGTCTTCCTTGTATATGGTTTTGTATAATTTGGATGTGTAACCGAACCCATCGTCCAACCTGCTTTCATCCACTTTATCGTCGTGATCAATAACAGCATGACATGGCGCTTGCATACAATCTCTGAAATACCCATAAAGTGATAACTGGTGTGTGTGCCACATCAAGTCAATATCCAATGTTGGTACTAACATTGACTTTAATTTGGAATCGGTCAACATAGTGAAAAACCTCGTGTATCTTTTCAATGATTCCAGTAAACTTTCTTTCAACAATGGTGAATGTAACCAATTTATACTGTTCATTTTCTCAACGAATTTCTCTTGACGTAATACACAGCCGACTAAATCTTCACAAACTTGAATGCCTCCACAAACAGTCATACTGATCATATAAAATTGTAAATATTTTCTTAGGAAAATTTCCGCCAATCTTTGTTCCCTACCTGCCACCTTCATAGAACTTATCATACTATTAAGATCTAACTCTGAATTCCAGATAAAACTTAAGGAGTCTTTCATTACTTTATGAGGATGTAAAGTGTTTCTTGACTTAAATTTGGGGTTACAAATGGTATCAGAAAAATAGGCGTAGGTTCCTGCTAATATTCCGTACTGAATATCATGATACAATTGAAGTTTTCTTAATTCATCATGGGTCCATGTTTTAATTTTGGTGCAATGACATGATGAGCCTCCTTTATCACTTTCTTCATAGTTTATGGAATCTATTTCCAATCCAGGGTCTGAAAATCCTTTTCCGTCATCAGTAATTATTGGGAAAGGGTTAGTTAATGCGGTAGTACAAGTTGGACAATAAATAGTCACCAAAGCTTCATACATTGCGAAGTCACTAACATCGTATTTCCAATTACCTTCAACTATGGTAAAATTGTTAATTAAAGCGCAATAATATTTCTGTTCTTCATCACTTGTCACATATTCAAAAGTTTCATTATTGATACATTGTTGTACACGATACAAAGGAAATGGATATTTGGCAAAGTTGACAAAATAATTTCTGGTGAGAACATCGTAAAATGACTTAGGATTTAATAAAAATGCATGCCAGACCATAAGAACATCTAATGGGGGTAATAATGTAGACATTGTTCTTTCAAATTTTTCATTCTTCTGTGTTTCTAAAAATGCACTCTCGCCAAAGGTTGAAAGATCTAGAACTTTATTGTTCAATGCAGACACAAATCTAATGAATCTCCTAACAGCATTGGTTAAGAACGTGTGCCATTGTTTGATTTGATACTCGGGGACATCTGTATTGTTTCCAACTACTTTTTGCTTCAATACAGCAAATGCTTTCAATAGTTTCAAATGGGCAACAGCTTCTGGTAAGCTGGGTAAAGACTCTGGACCGTGGATAGTTTCTCTGTCAATGGCAGGAAATCTTGATGTGGTTGAGTACACGTAGCTCTGGTAATTGCTGGCCTTGGCTTGGTCAAGCACAGTAATAAAATCCCAATATGATTTATCTTTTTCTTTATCGGGATCCATGTTAAGTTTAATTGTTGAAATTGTCCAAGAAAAATATACGTCCTACCTGGCAATCATGGGGATGGTGGGGGGATATTTATATTAGCCTAGTTTCAAATTTTTAATCCTTGGATGATATACGAAGTAGTAGGTTACGTAATATAATATTGAGAATGCCGCTCGACGCTATTCTGATAGATAACCATAATGAACAGATATAGTCCAATGACAGTAAGAGCCAACAAAATGTGTGTTGTGATAACAGTAATGGAAAATACGAGTTTTAGAAACGCGGCATTTTGATTGATCACGTAATCGATCATGGGAGAAATACGAGTTTTATTTTTAGCAATGACATAACGATTATTAGATCTTGTCCACACTATTATACTGTCGGGGCTATGTGTGTCATAATGTTACGATTAATTTCTCCTTGAGGTGTTAACAATAAATTAGAATTCAATCTTTGCCTGACGATACTGTCTTTTGTTATTGCTCTAGTAACGGATGTCAAGATATTTTTCGTAGTTGCTTATGCATGCACGTCCATGAGAGTGTTCATATGTCTGGCAAGAAGTATTTGAGAGATGAGAAGATTGTTTTCAACTCGCTTTTTATGTTTTACAAAACTAGCAATGTTCAGTTTAAAAATGATTACACCTTGGAAATACTTACTCTTTGTCTCATACACGGGTATGTTGTATGAAGTGGAAACATATACAAGTAAAAAAAAAGGAGTCCCGCGAGAGGACAGCAATAGGGTGGGTATCAGGTGAGCTGCAAACAAGGCCTACTTAGTTTATATCAACGAGCTGCATGTTGAGACTAGTGTTCTATCAGAATGTAAATTCGGAACTAGATTCTACGGATTTAAAAGTGTGAGAAACAGCACTGAAACTGCTACTAGTTTTCTCTATCGGAGATATTACATGAACAGTTGTATTTCAAAAATGTCTTGTAGCTCGGTAACTTGCCAAAATTGAAATTAAACTTGTCTATGAAACGTTGTCCCTTTTTCAGTAAAAATGGGACCCTCTTTGTTGCTTGAAAATAAATAGCCACCTAAGCTGGTACCTGAGTTTGGGTATTAACTCAATGGAGACAAAATTCCGTCTTTTTTTTTTGTTAACAAATTTTTCTGCTTTGTTCTTTTTTTCAATACAATCCAGTCTAGCAATTGTAAATGACACCAATGACGAAGTACAATAAGAAACTGTCGCAGTTTATTATAATTTGCTTGTCTAAGATGTTATATTACCTGTAAAAACACATCTTTCTTATAAATTATTATTTTCAACATAAAAAGACATATACAAATTAAAAAAAAAAACTATCAACATCACATATAATCTAAGAACTAAAAACTAAAAATTTTAAGATACAACAACAAGAAGAAGAAATGATAAAAAAAAAACGAACAAAAACATATTAACTAATTAACCAAAAATTTATTTTTAAAAAACACAACTATCTTTCTCTATTTTTCTCTTTGTAAATCGATTTCATGAAGTAAATCTTCTGGATTAACAGCATCCATCATTTCATTTTCATGAATTCTTTCAGTAGGAATATAACCATCTTTCCTATTTCTGAATAATGCAAAGTAAGGTATTATATATAATAATCCTAATAATGTAGTTGATCCTAATGCACAAGCTAATGAAATCCCCACAATTTTACCTCTTGATAAATATTTATTTGATGATTTCAAATCATCAGATGATTGAAATCTAAAAGAATCATCAATTAAAATAGATTGAATCTCTCCAATTTGTAAAACATTTGAACTTGTCAGTTGTTTAGATGTGAAAACATATGGAATCCATGAAGTACCATTGAACAAAGCCATATTTACTAATCCATAATCTTTCAATTCAAAAACACCAGCAACTAACAAAACTTTCGATTTATCAAAATAAGTTTGATTATAATTTGTAGACAGACTTAATGTTAATAATTTCAAATCATTGAATCTTGTATAATCTTCATAATTAATATCTTGATCAATATTTGACCAATTTGATCCATCAAACCCAAGAATAGAATCTTGTCCAAAAGCAATCATTCTGCTATTCAAATTTTTATTATTTTGATCATTCATGATAAATCTTTCCACACTTTCATTCATATTGTTCAAAGTATCTTTTGTTCCAAATGTATTAGCAGCGAAATTGTAAGTTAAAAATTTAACTCCACTGGTACCCAATGTCAAATTCGTACCAGCAATTAATACTTGATTGTTTTGGAAAAACTTCATATCGGTGACATTACCTGCAATGTTCTGGGTGTTGGTGGCATCATTCTGTGGATTGATCCATCTTGTATTGGTAATATCATAAACACATAATGAAGGACAAGATAATGAACCAGCAAGATCAAAATTCCCACCTACTAGTAACTTGTTACCTTCATCATATAATACCATAGAATTAATCTGCAAACGATCACCGGCACTATTAGAAAGTTCTGCTGGTTGGAATGATGTGAATGTGTTATTTATCAAATCGTAAATAACCACACCAGTAACATTTGTAGAAGCATTTATTAGTACAGACCCATTAACACCCATGAAAAGATATTCATTTGCATTATCAACATATAATGATTGGATAACTGTGTCATCACCCCAAGTAATATTACCTGCTAATGAGGTCATTGCATTACTAGGATCAGAATTACTAATGAATCCAACATTTTTGATATTGTCTGTTTCAAATCGTCCTCCAACAACACTTAATGAACTGTTAATGTAGTACGAGTTTTTAATCTCAAATGAACTATTTCTAGTAACATCAATTCCAAATTTACTGAAATTAGCTTGTGAAATGTAGGCTTGATCAATACTATTGAACCCCATTGTAATGAACCCAGTTCCTCCAAGAACTTGTTGACGAGAATTTATCAATGATGTCTGAGTAAGGTTTAATTGTTCATTTGAATTCGTTACCCACGTAGAATTGCCATTGTCCCAAGTTTTAAATTCCCCATTACCAGAAAATACATAATATTCTACCAGATTCAATGTAACATTGGTGAATTGGTTAAACTCATTGGAAAAGTAATCATTTCCAAAACTGTACCATTGATTATCTGAGTATAATGCAAAATTGTACGCGGATGACACCGTATTATTGTTATCGGACAAGTTCTTAATGGTTGTTGAATCATTGACATTCAAAGCAAAATCACCAATTGCTAAAACACCTTGTGGAAGATCCACCAAACGAGAAATTGAGCTGTTGAAACTACCACCAAGTATTGATTGTGTGTCTCTTTTACTCAATGTTGAAGGTAATTTAATATTTGTTTCATTCAACGTGGAATTGTAAGAATCAATGGTTAATGAAATTAAATTGTTGTTTGTTAAAGTAATGTTCTCACTCTGCGATTCAAAATTACCTAATAACAATAATGTATCGTTGCCTTGCAAAGAAATTTGATCAATAACTGAATTGTTCGACAATTGTCCACTTAACAAATTAATAGATGAATTCGCAACGTATGTATTGTTTGGACTGATGTATGTTCTATTGTTTCTGTTATAGTGTACCAACAGTTCATCGAATTCAGAAAAGTTGGCCAACGAATATTCAAATAACCCATTTAACTTAACGGGAGCCAATTCGTATCCAGTACTATTCTTTGTATGGTTTGTCAGATTTTTATCATAATAACTATCCAATGAAACAATGTTCGCTATAGCTTTGTCAACTACCATGTAAGGTTGTTCAGTCCCTGCCACAATAACATCTTTGTAAGAAATTTCTATTCTATTGTTCCCAGATAATGTTTTCGAACCATTCAAATGACCATAGAACAAGTAATCAAATTTATCGTTCTCGTTATTTTGGTAGATTATATTTGTGTTCAAAAGAAGATCGTCATCACCAATGACTGTAACGTTAACAATCGCTCTTTTTTGACAAGAATTATCAATAGCACAACCAGGAGTGGTCATAATGATGGAATAATACCCTGAGTATGAAACGTTCGGATATAACGTGATCTTGGCATCTGTATCATAAGTCACTAAATAATCCGTAGTTGATACAGCTGAATCTAAAGACTGGACGGACTGGAAACTTCCTGAATTTATTTGAGCATAATTATTGTTTTCTTTACTAAAATCCGAATCACAATTTGGTTCATTCAATGTGTTGTTCCCATACACGGTAATGGCATTCTGATATAATTCAAACCCAGCTAAAATTGCTTGATCGCCATACCAGTCAACGATTGTTATCCCAACTTTATCAACACTAATGTCATTTACAAAGGCAAATTCTTGAAAGTTGGATCCATAGCCTAAATTCTTTGTCTTTGTTGATGGATCATAATATTGGAAGTAACTACCATCTTCTTCGTCAACATATACTGAGTTGCTCTCATTTAATTCCGTGGCATTGGCAATATTGTCATCGATATGATCATTCAAATCGTTAAAATTCAATAATGGACACCACGCGTCACAATATGCCAATTCATTTGTTGCTGGATCAATATAAGTCAAATTCATAATCCCATTATTTGGATAGGAATAGATTCTAAATAATTTTATACCATTAGATCCTTCAGGAATATAAATTCTTGCCTTTGTTGGTTTTGCTCCTTTCATTTCATCAGGCAATTCCGCCTTCCATTCTGCTCCAGCGTTTGTTTGTGCCTTCCATTCGTTACTTGTTGCAGGGCAAACGACAGATTCAGCATCTTCATCTGAAGATTCTCCATTGACTGTAGTGATAATAGCATGTTTGAGTGATATTAATTGTTCAGCACTAACAATTGAGGTATTACTAGTATTCTGATTTTTGGTATGATTGGTAGTAATATTGTGTACTAACAAATCACTCAAACCAAGAGTATTGAATTCACCACCAAAAAGAATCGACCCAGTGTCATCGTCATTTTCGTTCAATATTTTGGCAATTGAATTGACAGAAGAATTTTCACCGAAACCTTGGAAGAGTGTTGACAAGACTTTTTGTGAAGATATGTTATAAATAGCAGCACTATAGGTATTGTTGAATTTGAAATCACCACCAAGATAAATCAAGTCATTGTCGTGATAAATGGTTTTCACGGTACCATCTATATCATCATCAAATATTGTCGTAATTTCCTTGGATTCAACGTTATATATGATTGGACTTATAACAGATTGGTTATTAAATTTTGTGAAATTACCATTAAAAATAATAGTGTTATTTGATAAAGTAATCAATTGATTGACCTCACCATTTAAATCTGCAAATTTCAAACTATAATTTTCAACAGTATCTTGAAGATATAAACTGTTAGTGAAACTTGAGGACGAAGAAGACGAATTTGTAATATTGTCTCTTTTTTGGATTAATGATGTCGAACTAGTTGGACTAGTAACTATTTGTGAAGAGTTAATGAATGAGTAGAATGATAATGCTTCAAACATCCCAAATATACCGATTCTATCACCAATGGAGTTGTAATTTAATGCTGGTTGAGACACCAGTTGGAAAAATGTGCCATCCGTGTCTGCTCGACATAATGTGACGATTGCTATTAGATGTATTAAGGAAAGTTGTAGCAATGATATCATCTGTGAAGGTGATGTATTATATAAAGTAAGCGAATGACAGTAGTGAAACCCACCAAATGAAAATCAAAGTTGGATAGGAAATAATAAGTAGGTATAAAAGTAGCTAGGGTGAAAGTTGATGGGTGTGGTGAAAGTAGGACCTATTAGATGAGGGTGATGTTAGCTGTACTGGTAGTGAGTGTTTAAAAATGGGTAATATAATTGAGAGTGGTTGTAAGAAATTGAGAAAAATCTGTCGTTTTTTTTTTAGTGTTGTTTCTCTCTTTGTTTCTGTTTGTTGTGTTTTGGATTGTTTTAGATTTGATTCCAAACAACAAAAAAATTTTCTTTTTTTTCCCTTTCGCTTTCTTTCTTTCTGTCTCTAAGATTACTTGTCGTCAATTGTACATGCATTTCCTTACATACATAGTATAATACTAAGATATTTATAGTTTCTGCATAATTTCCAGGTCCCTTTTTTTCATCACAGCTCCGTTATTACACTTTTATACTATTTTTTTGTTGTTGTTGTTGTTCTTCTCTAACTGTGTCTCCTTCTTCTACTCTCCTAAGACGTATCCAGATCTCTACCTTCCTTTATTGCCATACAATCCTTATATCAGATCTAGTTTGATGTAAGAATTTTTCCATTCTTTAAGTCGTGTATTTGTGAATATATGCATGCACGGCAGATATTTTAATTTATTTTAACCCAATTCGTCACTATCGACAAGAAAGTAAGGCTGGTAGTGACATAATGCATCAAGATCACAATCTTGAAGTGCGAGAATGCTTGGTGGGCTGCTTTATGGTTCTTGAGACCAAATCAACTATCATTGACAGTGCGAAAAACTAATAACAAATCCCTAAACTGCTGTTTCCGATCACTCTGGGGAAGCTTTATGTTAAGTATGGTGTTATATATCTCAATAGCAGTGTATATAAGAGAAATCTGATAACTATTTTGTTAGTATTTTAGTTCAAACTTGAGTGTGAATTTCTGTCAATAATTTTTATAAAACTTTTACAACTAAATTTTATCAAAATTAACAAAAGTAAGCAAATAACATCCAAATCATTCATACTTTGGTTCATAATAGGTATATTACAATGCAAAAGCTATAATTAGCTTCAAAACTAGTTTTGACATTGATTTATGCCATTTTAAAGGAAAATTTTGCAACAAAAAAAGAGCTTGAACAAACACGGCGAGTAAAACCGGAAAATTTTTTTTCGTGTAAATGGAGCTGTAGCTCAGTTGGCAGAGTATCGGATTCCAATAGAGGAATTCTCGGTTGTAAACATCCGACGGTCGCAGGTTCAAATCCTGTCAGCTTCACTTTTTTTTTGCATTTTTAAATCACGGTTTCACTCTTCTTCAATACAATGAAAACCCACTTTCTGGAGTCTACAATATTCAAAATGTTAAATAAAATATTCAACCGTTTGATACCGGTTTATTTTTTGTTTTAATTTTTATTTAAATACACAAATTCTATTTCTTATTTGGATGGTTGTTCTTCTTCTTCAACATCAAATAGTCTCTCATCAGCTTGATTTGGTTGTTCTTCTTCGTCTTCATCAACAAAAGGATCTCTTGCAAACGTATCATCTTGACTAAATCTAGCTGCCGTTGCATCATCTAATTCATCATCGATATTATCTTGATAATCACCAAACAATTCATCTTCTTCATCTTCAAAATCATTAGGAACAGAAACATAATTTCTCCGACCTGGTGAGCGTCTGAATATCACATTGCCGATTTTTTCAAGTAATAATCGATCTATCTTCCTGATTGTTTTCACTGTTGCTATTAATATAGCGGCGGTATATATCCCTCCTTTGACGATTCTATTCACAACAACGTCAATTTGATCATTTTCAATAGGGTCAAATCCATCATCATCATCATCTAATCTGATTTGTCCCAATCTTTTGAATCCTCCATTTCTTCTGATTCCTCGATCATATACAAATATAACCGATGCTAAAAATATAATCAATGGAATGAAAATCAACAAAAATAATTTATTACCTTTAACTTCACGTCCATAATATTCATTGAATTCTTTTTCTTTACCAGGACATGCTTGCGGGCTCCAATTATCAAATTGTTGACCTCCTTCACAAGTACTAGATGGGATTCTTCTATATCCAGTACTTTCAAAATATTGGAATGCATTTTCTTTTGCACACATTGTAGTTTTCCGATCGGCTGATGTTAAACCCTTGATCAATTTACAAGTGTTATCATTCACATCCCTAACGTAATTATAATCACATTCATAATCTCTTCTTGTACATGAACAATTTCTCACCACTTTATGACCAACATCCAAAGGAGCACTACCGATAAAACAATCAGTATGACCTTTAAGACGACGCAAGTATTTGGATTCGTGACCAAATAAACATTTATCACCACCGAGTGGGTGAACAGGTGACCAATACTCATAATCATCATGCTCTGGATCATCCAAGTTCAATTGACATTGACGTTGATGAATATTGGTGAAATCAATACTATATGCCAATGTATCTCTTGAATCCTTTGGATTTTCAGCAAATATGATAAATTTACGAGAAGTATCAGTTGGTACTGTGGCTAAATCATTGATATTCACTTTGAAATCACTAAACTTGTACTCTTTCCATGAATCACCTTCATCCAATGAATAATACAATGTATCTGTGTCCGTGAGGGAATCAACCAAAACTAATATAGTACCCTGATCACCATATTCCCACATATATACTCCTTTCTTAATTTCTCTCCAGGTAACACCACCATCAACACTTAAAAATGTCGAAGCTGATGAATCCAAATCGGTTAAATATTCTCCAACATTACCGACCCCAATTAAAAATCCCGTAGCCGATCCACTTGAATAAGTATCACGATAATCAGCACGTTCAGTGAACCCATGTAAATGTAAAGCACACTTCTTCAAAGGTTGTCCATTACATTGAAACTTCTTTCCTTCAGAATCTACTGTTGGAGGTGTCAAATAATCCCATTCACTCCCGTCATTATGTGAGATTAATGTCTGTAACTTCTTATTTCCACTGTTCTCTTCAGCATTGGCCACAATGTTTGCAATGATAGTACCTTCCAATCCATCAATTTTATCAAAATCAACGTATCCAGCAGTATTCCTGTTGACATTTTCTAAAGTGACAACAAAATAAGTACCATTTGAATTAGATTTTAAGATTGGTCCATATTCAAACCCGTCCTTATCACTGGTTGTAACATGCATGAATATCGCTTTTGAACTAGAATCCAAAACAGTGAATGCTTGATGAGGTTCCACTGTCAAATCATGTGGGAAATCGGCATCGGCAAATATACTACCATCAACGGTAACTTTTGATAATAATGAATTCTTAACATTTTCAATAGTGGCAACAACAACGTAAATACCAGTGACTGCATAACCCACAATATTGTCAAATAATTTCTTAGGTTCTTCCAGTGATGATTCTAGTAAACTAAATAATCCAAGTTTATCACCATTATCTTCATAACCAGAACAGTAAATTAAATTATCATCAGCAGTTTCCAAAGTAGCACCAACAAAATCACAAGTCCTTACATTGGACATTAATTTAGTAAAGGTAGCACCGTAATCATCAGTGATATAAGAATTAATGGAACATCTACCACTTAAATCACACTCTTCACCAAACCAAATAAATCTGTCACCTCTTTTTTCATCAAACGAAACTGATTTATAGGTTCTCGCCGAAGGTTTGGTTGGAGCTTTTTGCTTGATCAAACTAGCACCACCATCATCGGAAACATAAATAATGTCGGTATCAGTGATAAGAATAAGTTGTCCTGGAATTGGACCTGGGTAAAACGCAAGAATCTTGTCGTAAACGGGAACTTTAACAAATGAGATTCCTCCGTTATTTGATATCCATGTTCTATCATCATTAGTTTTAAGAATGACATTATCCGCAGCATTCCGTTCTTGAGATTCAGCAATGTATTGATATTGTGCTAAACGTCCTTCAAATTCATTTTCATGAACAACGATTTGATTAGGATCAGCAGGTGTGGTACCTTCATCTGGTCTACTACTATCACCATCATTATCAACATAATCGGAACACTTAATTGTTTCTTGGGTGACAAATTGATCTAATTTTTTATCCTTCATGTCACATATATCACCTTCAATTAATACTTTGTTTGGTAAAGTAATTTCACTTTTAGATTGACACAATTTACTCAATTGCTTGCCATCAGGAACACAGACATTATCTCCCTTGTCCAGTAATTTAAATCCTGGTCCACACTCAAAATCGTGCTCCGTACATTGACAAGGGTCTTCCAAAACTTTGACATCTTCAAACAATTTATTGACAAAACATTTAGCATCTTGCTTTCTTCTCTTGAATTTTTCACGATGTCCATATATACAAATAGGATCGTTGTCATTCATTTGCCTTGCTGTGAATTCTTCAAAATCATCATCACCACAAGTTTTACCATCAAATGCATTAGTGAAATCCACAGAATAAATGTACTCGCTATCAGATAATCTGGACTCGTCGACACCACTAATAATGAATTTACGTGAAGTACCATCAATAGTAGTTAAAATACTCAATGGATAAATTGGAAATTCCAAATCAACTTTCTCCCAAGTTTTACCTTGATCTAACGAGTAATGTAAGTGTTTTGCGGCCTCATTCTTCTTTTTGCCATTGTAAGGAACTGCCAACATGATATTACCTTGATCTCCAAATGAAAAAACAGCAGGGAAATCCAAGGCTTTATTCCATGAAATTCCACCATCACGAGATACATAAGTATTCATCTTGTTAAAATCATGAGCCAAACGTTTACCTTTATTACCGACACCCAATAAGATTCCCGGTGTTGGTCCACTAACAAATTTACCTTCTCCGTCAATTTCAGTGATATCCCACAAATGTAATGAGCAATCGTCTTCTAATTTACAGGAATTGTCATTGAGTTGAACCAATGACCAGTCCTTACCATCATTCATAGTAACTTTACTAACAATGTCTTTGGCAAAAGTCCCACCAAACAAGTTATCCAATAATGATTTGTCGTCGTCATAATCCGTTTTAGAATCAATTCCCACATTAGCTATCCAGGCACCATCTATATTTTCAATTTTTTGAATGTTTCCTCCAGCAATTTGATCTAATAATTTAGTGTAATGTAACCCAGAAGAATCTGATCCATAAAATGAAGCAGTTTTAAAAGCCCTAGTATTGTAGTCCATAATGGTTAAGAACAATGAAGATACAGAAGAAGGTAAAAATGACATAATACCATATCTAACATCAATTTCTAAATCGGCTTTGATAAAATCATCTCCATTTCTTGAGATAAACGCATTAATATTTGAATTTTCATTGAATTTGTCCAGTCTCAGAACGGCAACCATAAAATCTTCTTCTATTTTGACATCGAGAATATCACCAGTAGTCGAACCCAAGGCATTTATTTCATTCTTGGTCTTGTAGAAATCATCAGATTTAAATAAATGAGATTCGACAATATGCCCAAATGAATTCAATTGATTAACGGAACAATAAATGGTTTCCAGTTTTCCAATTTTAGAACTCTTTGTGGATTTTGAAAAACGACAAACATGAGCATCAATAGGTAATTTTTCAGGATTTGACTTGAATCCATCCTTGGTATAAAAATATTTATGTTTACAATGATGATTTATTCTTTTACCGTCAGGACACATATAATTAGAAATCAATAAATAATCTGGATTTTCATAATTGAAAGAAATCTTAGGTATTGAAGCTAATTCATCCTCGAAAATATCAAGGGTAAATTTACGCCATTTCTTACCTTGATTTTCCGTTATATATTGAGTCTTTGAAGCAGTCGCAGCAAAAGCTCGGTTTTTATTAGTTGGGTCCATTTCAAAATAGATGATTTTATCAGTTATATCAGGTATATCTTGGAATGATTTCCCATCATCGTTTGAAATCAATAATTTTTCACTTCTTAATACTAAAATCGTGGAAGAATCATCAAAATATTTCACTTCTCTTGCAGTCGCATCATTTTTGACAACAGATATCTCTGGGGTGTATGCTATTGTCAATGACAATATGCAAGTGACAAGAAATATTAGCAAGTTGAAATTGTTCTTCATAATTACTTATATAAATTGTCTGAAAATGAACAAAATAAAAAAAAAAAAAAAGTGATAAAAAAATAATTAGACAGACAGTAGTTTGTCCTTCAGTGAGATGTGTAGTTTAATTGTGAATAAAAAAATGCAATCTGTATCAATGATCAATGGGATAATAGTGTTCGTCCTTAGTTGAAATCAATTGGTGATTTGCCAAATAAGCAATCGTTGTTGAAAATGAATGTACTAATAAGTCGATATCAAGAAGGAAAAAAAAAAGTGGAATCAAAAACGAATGGCAACAACAGCGGAAAAAAAGAAATGAAGGGGCTGGGCTCCGCTCTGTCGAGCAAATTACCAATTTTATTATTCTACACCCAAGAACCGACAGACAGATTAACGAAACTAACAGAGAGAGAAAGAGAGAGAATTTTCCTTAGCAGTAATTGAATGTAACATGGTATTCAATCTATAAAGTTCGGATTAATACATTCCTTTGTGTAAAGTACATGTATTTACATAGAAACATACACACACACACATATATATATATACCCTGTTGGTGGAGTAAGAGCAAGCCCGAGAACAAGGCTCAGCAAATAATTTTTGTTTCAATTCACACCTCACCCTACACCTAATGCAACACATTTGACATGGCCATGTGAAGAACTGCAACTTCAACCCCACATATATCCATCTTTTAGATAACTACTTGATAACTCAACTAAAGGTCCCCCTTGTTGTCTCTACTGTGTAACCAATTCTAAAGATTTATCCAGTTTAACAACTTTAAGATAACAGTCCACATCAATTTCATAAAAAGATGACAAATTGAAGGTATAAGAAAACAAACAGTTGTTAAATTTTTCAAAATCTTCCCTGTATACCTTGATAACTATTGATTTGGCCTCGGAACTCAAAATCTCAAATGGTAATGACTCCCCAATCAAACCGTACAACTTATTCAAACTAGTTAGAATTAACGAGTTCCATATACTTAGATCAAGGTGTAGGGATTCAAATATGGTTGATGCATCCTTTGTCAAATCTGGTTCTGGCGTTCTTGTAGTTGATAGTTAGCATAACAGAACCGTTTTGTAAAACGAACTCTCGGTATGATTGATACGTACATTTCTAGTCTCATATAATACCATTCAATAGGATCTAGTTCCTCATGATCTACCACTATCTCATCTGTTGTCGTTTCCATGCTTGATGAGCCGTCAACGTCTTTTTTTCACTCACACTAAAAATTGTTTATGTAATTATATTGTTTTATGTATTATGTAAAAGAGAGATGTAATTTTCTTCAAGTCGTGCAATAACCACGCAATTATTCTTTGCAGTCATATTTGTATTATTATATCACTTGATGAAGATGATGCTGTCATACTTGATGTGGAAGACATAGAATGGTCACCATTACCATTTTGGTCTATATCCATATTATTTGAACTTGAGATGTTTTCTTTGTTTGGGGGACTTAATGGTTCATCTCTTTGTTGTTGTGG
>JAKTVG010000373.1:0-62940 GCA_030557085.1 Candida gigantensis
AACCACCATGGGCAAGAAAAGCGAATCAAAAGAAGAAAGATCAAGTAAGAGACAAAAAGTAATTGATGATTCTCAAGCTGAAAAAGTAGCAGAAGCTTCTGAAGAATCACTTAAAAAACATCCCCATCCATCGGAACATCTTGAATTAGTTCATCATGATCAAGGAGAATTCAAATCTTTGAAACGTCATGAAACAACTGCTGCACAAGCACAACTGTTAGAAAATGGGCCTAAGAATCCATTTACCGGATCACAATTCAGTGAGAAATATTTTGATATTTTGAAAGGTAGACGTGATTTACCAGTGCATGCTCAACGTGATGAGTTTTTGAAAATTTTCCATTCAACTCAAATCATGGTGTTTGTGGGAGAGACCGGGTCGGGTAAAACCACCCAAATCCCCCAATTTGTATTATATGATGAAATGCCACATTTGACTGGTAAACAAATTGCATGTACGCAACCTAGAAGAGTTGCAGCTATGTCTGTTGCTGCGAGAGTTGCGGATGAAATGGATGTTGAATTAGGTGAAGAAGTTGGGTATAATATTCGTTTTGAAAATATGTCTGGACCTAAAACAATTTTAAAATATATGACTGATGGTATGTTATTAAGAGAAGCTATGGATGATCATGATTTATCAAATTATTCATGTATAATATTGGATGAAGCGCATGAACGTACATTGGCCACTGATATTTTAATGGGGTTGATCAAACAAGTTAGTTTAAGAAGACCAGATTTGAAAATCATTATTATGTCAGCTACTTTAGATGCAGAAAAATTTCAAAAATATTTTAATAATGCTCCTTTATTGGCTGTCCCTGGTAGAACTCACCCAGTTGAGATTTATTATACCCCTGAATTCCAACGTGATTATTTGGATGCTGCAATTAGAACAGTTTTACAAATCCATGCTACTGAAGAAGAAGGTGATATTTTATTGTTTTTAACCGGTGAGGAAGAAATCGAAGATGCATGTCGGAAAATAGCTCTTGAAGGTGATGAATTAATTAGAGAACAAAATTGTGGACCAATTAAAGTTTATCCATTATATGGGTCTTTACCACCTCATCAACAACAGAAAATTTTTGATCCAGCTCCAATAAATCCAAATCCAAAGGGTAGACCAGGTAGAAAAGTGATTGTATCTACAAATATCGCAGAAACTTCCTTAACTATAGATGGGATAGTTTATGTTGTTGACCCAGGGTTTTCCAAACAAAAAGTTTATAATCCAAGAGTAAGAGTGGAGTCACTTTTAGTATCACCTATTTCAAAAGCTTCAGCACAACAAAGAGCAGGTAGAGCAGGTCGTACTCGACCAGGTAAATGTTTCAGATTGTACACTGAAGAAGCATTCAAAAAAGAATTGATTGAACAATCATACCCTGAAATCTTACGTTCTAATTTATCTTCTACTGTATTAGAATTGAAAAAATTAGGGATTGACGATTTGGTCCATTTTGATTTCATGGATCCTCCAGCACCAGAAACAATGATGAGAGCATTAGAAGAATTGAATTATTTACAATGTTTATCAGATGAAGGGGATTTAACCGCGTTGGGAAGATTAGCTTCTCAATTCCCCTTGGATCCATTACTCGCAGTCATGTTAATCGGAGCCCCTGCATTCCAATGTTCCGAAGAAATATTGACCATAGTTGCCATGTTGAGTGTACCTAATGTATTTGTGAGACCAGCCCTGGCTAGAAAGAGAGCAGATGAAGCAAAATTGGCATTTGCACAAGCGGAAAGTGATCATTTGACATTGGTTAACGTTTATGAAGCATTCATGTCCCCTGAAACAAATGAAATCGGGGCACATAAATGGTGTCGTGATAATTTCCTTTCTTATCGTTCTTTAACATCAGCAAAAAGCGTGAGAAACCAATTACAAAGAATAATGCAACGGTTTGATTTAGAATTGATCTCGAAATATAATGAGATTCCTGAATACAAGTATTGGGAAAATATTAAACGTGCATTGGTTGCTGGATTCTTTATGCAAGTTGCGAAAAAGAAAGCTGCTAATAAAGGTTACGTTACTATTAAAGATAATCAAGATGTTTTGATCCATCCTTCAACCGTGGTTTTTAAACAACAAGATTGGGTGTTGTATAGTGAATTTGTCCTTACGTCGCAGAATTATATCAGAACAGTCACAATAATTAAACCAGAATGGTTAATTGAAATTGCTCCAAAGTATTACACACCAGAAATACAAAAGAAATATTACATGACATAGATTTTTATAGCTGAATAATAAGTAATTTTTTTTAAAAAAAACATATTGATGTGGTGGTTGTAGACTATTGAAACTCATTTTTTATAAGAAAAACCCCTATGTTGATGAACCTGAGTATGGCCACTTAGGCAAACGGCTTGCAAAAAAGCATATATCACGTGATACGATATGTAAACTATAGACTGAGCAAATCAATTTTTTTTAAAGCGTAGATTTAGACTTTATCCAATGTTCAATAATGAATCGGGCCGTGGGAGTTGATATAGGAACAGGCTCAATCAGAGTATACCATAATGACAAACTAACATCCTTACCAATCACGACAACAAAAGACAAATATATAACCCAATCTTCAATTGAGATATATTCCAAATTAATTGAATCATTGACACCTTTGAATTGGGATTTTGATTCGATTTGTATCACTGCCACTTGTTCAATGGTAGTGTTATCTAAAATTGTTATAGATGATACAGTATATCTTACACCATATAATTTGAATGAGGATAATAGCGATGTTTTACTATGGATGGATAATTCGTCCACTTTACAAAGCGTTGAATTGAACAAGCAACTCAGAAGTGATGTATTGGATCTCGTTGGTGGGAAGTTCATTCCGGAATTGGGGTTACCCAAATTGAAAATGATCAATGATACTATACAAGGGTGTGATGATTCATTGGTGTGTTTTGAATTGTATGATTGGATAAGTTATTTATTGAAACATGGTGGGTTTAAAGAAATGGAGGATAACAAGTACGTGATAACTTATGTTCCACTGGCCTCATTTCAAGAATCAGTAGCGATTGACGGATCGATAAAGGGCTGGGATAAAGATTTCTTGAATGAGTTGAATATACGAGTTGAAATCGGGAGAAGTGAAACCGATGCAAGTGATCAGTTATTACCCATTGGCTCACCTGTTGGCAAAATTCAAAACACCGATATTGTGATATCTCATGGATGCATAGACTGTTATAGTGGTTGGATGAATATGTATTATCCTCATACAAGTCATGATGGGGGGTCTTTATCAAACACGATTTCAATGATTGCTGGCACGTCAACTTGTTTCTTATACGCTACGGACAATGCAACAAGTAGCGATATGGGCAATATTTGGGGGCCTTTTGAACTTGCGAAACCGGGATTGTACTTGTATGAATTTGGTCAACCTGCCACTGGGAAATTATTTGAGGAATTGTTGACGTTGGGGTTTGATCAATTAGAACAAGAAACTGTAAGATTGGAGACTGAATATAATAAATCAATACATGAGTTGATAAAAGGATACTTTTACTATGGTGACATGTATGGGAATCGTAATCCTTATGGTGATCCATCCATGAGCCAAATGATAATTGATAATAATAATGATATCTTACCACCACTTCTACACGGCAAACCCGATAAGATTGTACATCAAGTGATTAAATATAATCTCATTCTTGAGTTTCTTGCATTTCAAACAAAACAATTACTAGATCCATTACCTCAAGTATCGGAAATAATCATTAATGGTTCCCAGAGTAAAAACACTCGGTTTTTAGAATTATTATCAACTATCACGACGATGCCTGTTAAAATAGCGAAGAATGACGTTGTAAGAGGTGCTCAATTGATTGCTAGCGTTGGTAAATTATGTGATCTGGGAAAATTCAAATACAATGAAGCTTTTGATTATGTGATTGAAAGCAATCGTAATTTGCAACAAGATGAAAAAGATTGGATATTTGTAAAGAAGGATTATCATGATCTATTGATTAAGAAATACGGGATATTTAAAGACATGGCTAACGTTCAACGGAAATACCGTGAATTAATAGAATATTCATAGATGATTAATAAATGCTATACTTCACAATTGACATCATATTGTAAGATGTAATTGTGAAAATTGTAAACCCAAGTTTATTATCCCCTCAGATATAATCAGGCATTACTGGACCGAAGGGCGGATATTGTCTCCACTGTACACATGGTAGCGCTCCACCTTTTATTATCTTGTAGCAAAGCTTAACTTTACTAAGAATGACATCACCAACAACAATGCCAAACAGTTACCCAATACGGGCAAAGTCTAATTATCCTTAAATAAAGTTTGGAGGCTAGACGTGTCTGGTCCGTTTATTTCTCATAGTGTATTTTTCCCCATTGCCCAACAAAAATGTTCGATTACCGTAAATGTACGTTGTTATTTGCATTGTTAGAGATCGTACATAATTGGTCTTGTCTTAGAATGCATTAAGATTATAGGAATTTAGCAAACCAAGAAAGTTGAGTGAACAAGAAACAAGAATGTGAGACGAAGAAAGAAGAAAGAAGAAGAAAAACAAAATGCAGGACAAAGAAAAGGCGGGGAAACTAAACAATAGGGAGAAATAGTGTCACGTGTGTGATTGAATAAAAGAAAGATAAGTAGAAAGAAGAAAGTTGCAAACAAACATTAGTTTTAGACGAATGGATTGAATGAGTAAGAAGAGAGTGAATTAGGTGGAGGAGAAGGAATTGGACGAAAAGATTGACTACAGGGCTCGAAATAGTAATAAATTTTTATAGCATTCCTTGCTTGTTGATTGCCCTCCCTTTTCAAACAGACCTGCAAAAAAAAAAAAAAACCTCAAACCCAGATATTAGACTTATGTGTGTGAATTAAGGTTGATCAATCAGACCACTTTATAAATCCTACAAAGCATCAGGGTAAAAGAAAAACAAGTACCAAGCAATAGTAGTACGAGAACACCTGTATCATCCAAAAACCGTGGTTCATATATACATGTCAACCAGTGCACTTTTACACTTGATACATATTCATACATTTCCCACATATAAATCATTGACAATTATTCCCTCACAATCAGACTGACCATCCCCACACACCTCCATTTCCAGTCTCCTGAATTTTTGGACGTTTTTTGCTTTACATAAACTGGCAATGGATGGAAACAACAACAATAAAAACTACTTGGCCTTATCGAAACAAGACTCAATGTCAACGGTAAATTCAACATCATCAACAACAACCACTCCTCTTTCTCAAGCACCGGTACAGCCAGCACAACCGGCAATAACTCAAGATATCCACAACACCAATTTCAATCACTTACCTTCTGAATCAGTACTATCGAGCTTCTTCAATGGGACAAACACATCAAACCAATCAGTCACCAAGTTGACCAATCGACATACGACTACGAAAAAACCAAAGCGTAGAAGAAACACAAACATTCGTGCATGTGATGCTTGTGCTCTTCGGAAAGTTAAATGTGATACAAATAGACCGTGTGTTCATTGTGTTGCAAATAATTTCAAATGTACTCAAAATAGAGAACGTAAAAAATCAGGACCGAAAACACTGACACAGAAAACTTTAGAATCAATTAATAATTTAAGTGAAGTGATAGAATTAAATACACATGGTAAGAGGAAAAAATTGAGAAAGCAAAGTACTGAAAGTTCAGTTTTTTCAAAAAGTCCATCTAATGACTTGATTGATGATGCTAGCGAACTAGAGAAAATCGAAATTGACGAACAAACACAACAGGATGATGATGATGAAGAGGAAGAAGTTGAAGAATATGAGGATGAAATGAAGTCGAGTACTCATTCGGCAACTCCACCTATGTCGAAGAGAAGTTCCGTGGGTAATGGAAATACGCCTAACCCCCCAATACCAGGTACCCATAGTGCTACTACTGCCACGGTCAATGAAACTGAGACTAACAATCACCCATTTCCACAACCTCCGATAAATCTATCACAAGTTGGTTCAAAAAATGAGCCAACTGCTGCTAGAAATCAAAAGCATACCCTGGGTCCCTCTGCAACTACTATGGAGGATTATATTGTGACGCCATTTCATCTTATGGAAAATTTAAATTTAATTGGTTTAGAACCGTCTATTTTGGAATTAATTAAACCATTGACTGTGGAGTCTGTTATTGCAAATTATACTCATTTAGTGGAATTTTTAGTGAGTAATTATCCGGATGTGACGAAAAACGATGTTAACCCTCGTCATCAAGAAATCAATCTTATTGATCACCATGATAATTCCTTGTACTTGTCAACACTATTAATTATTTTAACATTGAATCAAATTATAGCTGAGATTTTGATTAAATTAAAGAAACAAAAATTTAAGAATTTTGAACAATATCCAAAGAAATATTTAATGTTTCGCCCGTTTAAGAATTTTAAAAATTTATGTCATTTTAAAGTATTGGAAATTTTTACATTAATAGAAAAGAATTTCATTGTACCTCCCGTGATACCCCCAAATAGAATTCATAATAATATTTTCAGTGGTAATAATAATGACAATGGAAATAATTATAACTATAGACAATCTCAATTACTCCTGCATTTAAATCATTATCAAATTTACTATAATTTATCCTTATCGAGTATCCAACTATGTAACTATTATCACATTTTGAATCTAACAAATACTATGAATTCAAGTAATAATCTGAATGAGAGCAATTATGGGAACGAAGCTCAAGAACATCAAAAGATGTTGTACATGCATAGGGCTATAACTTATTTTCAATTAATCAATCTTCGCAATAATGACTCAGCTGCAGCAACTCGAGAACTTTATGAGTTACTATATTGTTATGAACGATACTATGTTCTTTTCTCATCGCATAATTATAATATCAACGTTGCAAGAAATAATGATATCATTTTGCATTTAAATTCTAGCAAGTACAAAGGCAAAGATTACATTTATGAGTTGATTAAAATTTTGGATACAAGTGGGATAATCAATGATTTATGTCATCATTCGAATTTCAATGTATTATTGAATTATTCGAAACCTTTGTCTGGATATTATGATTTGAAATTAGAGATTAGTAAATTGAAACCACAAGAACCCATGCATAAAATTCTTTATCATATCATATTATTTAAATTATTACTTGTTAAACCTTTAAATTTTGTTGAGAGTAAACAAGAGATTATAGAGATTATGACGAATTTAAATTTATTATTAGAAGAAAATGATTCTGATATTTTCAAAGTTAAAATTTCAAATTATCAAATATTACAACCAATGTTGCATTGTTTGAAAATATTTCTCGAGATTAAGCAAATTGAAGTCAAGGTTGGTGTACAAAAGATTGATTATCAAGATCAAATTATTTTAGTGAAATTCAGTGATAATTTGATTTTACATTTCCCATTTTTCAATAATATAAATAAATTGATTCGAGCTTACAAGATTTTGAATAACTGGTTTTTGAACTTGAGTGAAATAAGAAAAGATGAACAAAACAAAGAAGAGATACTAAATCAACTGACAGGTCAACATCAAACTCGACAACTACTTGTTCAACCATTGCCTCAACAACAGCAACAACAACAGCAATATACTCCGCATCATCAACAGCCTCAGCAACAATGGCCAATGCTGCGTCAATCTCCGCAACAAATATTAACACCAAACAACAATTCCTTGTCTATGGATCCGTTTATGAATGCTCAACTCACCCCTAATTTAATCCAGGTATCGCTGCAGCATCGAATAGCAAGTCAAATATATATCAATGATTTGTTAAAGGACTTTGATGGACCACAAACGGCTGGCACAAACCAAGGCAACCATGATGAATTTAACGATCAGAACATTGCTTTTGAAACAATGGTGAATACAAATTCCGATCCAATTGTACAACATCAAGCAGATGATGAAGAAGAAGATGACGGAGAACAGTTTTTCTCCATTGTTCCTAGAAATGAGCATGGTCATAAATTTGCAAATTTGCAAAATACAAATTCACCAGGAACAGGTATGAATCCAGCTGGTGGGAATCATCATGCCATTACAAATAATAATAGCACGGTTACAGGAGCAGTAAATCCAGGTAGTTTTCTTTCATTGTTTAATGCTACCAATTTTGTTGATGAGAATGTTGATGGTTCATCTACAGGAGGCACTGGTGGTGGAGGTGGTGGAAGTGGTGTTGGTGTTGGTGTTGGGAATAGTTTTTTTGATTTGTACCAATTAAATAATTTACCAGAGAAATAAAATGGTGTTGAATGATATTACATATTGTGTGCGTTGAGTTTAGATTTCTCTTTAGTATCAGTTGAGTAAAATCAAGATGTTAACCTATACACGAATATGCTGTGCCTAATTTGGACCCCCTCCCCCCCTCCTGTGTAGAGTTGTGAATATTGGTCGCGTGCATGCATTGTGATCAGCAGACGTAACTAAGCGGGGACTAAATAATCGCTTGTTTAGAGTGTTTGCTTGATCTCGAAGTAGGTGCTAAATTCATCGTTTCTAGCAAATAAATTAGTTTCCAGTAGTTAGCAGAATAGTGTTGCAAACAGGTTATGGTTATGGTTGCCACTTATAGAAACTATATGTATACTAAAATTAGAGTAATTATGAGTAAATTAGTGAATTAGTGACTGAGGGATACAGAGGGGTGTGCACCGTGGATAAAAAATAGCAAAAAAGCGAACAATCAACAACAATACTGCTAGTGTTCTTTTTTTTTTCAACGAACAGAAAGACAGACAGAGAAAGAAAGAAACAGAAAAGAGAAAAGAGAAAAGGCAAAGACAACCCTTTTCTATATACTCAATCAACTACTACTTCCCTTTTTCCATTTAATACAGGTAGTTGGGTTGTTTTTATTCATACTATACATTTTTTCCACATTTCCTTATCACCTTTATTTTTTTGCATATTTCATATATTCATTTATTATCTCTCTTCTTTTCATCATAACTAATCATGGATTTGGATACAGATGTGCCAATGGAAGACGTTGAAGAACAACAACCACTTGAGCAATCAAAACAATCAAAATCATCATTGACTCCAGGCACAGGTGCCACAGCAGCAGGAGCAACCACAGCACAACAACCAAACCAACAACAAAGAAGTGAACTAGACACAGCATCAATCAATCAATTGGACGTATGGATCGAGAAATTATCCAAATGTGAACCACTTTCTGAAACTGACGTTAAAAGATTGTGTGATATGGCGGTTGAAGTCTTGCAATTTGAAGAAAATGTTCAGCCTGTACATGTCCCTGTGACAATATGTGGTGATGTCCATGGGCAATTTCATGATTTAATGGAATTGTTTAAGATTGGTGGTCCTTGTCCTGATACCAATTATTTATTCATGGGTGATTATGTTGATCGTGGGTATTATTCAGTGGAAACTGTTTCATATTTGGTTTGTATGAAGGTAAGATTTCCTAATAGAATCACTATTTTAAGAGGTAATCATGAATCAAGACAAATTACTCAAGTTTACGGGTTTTATGATGAATGTTTAAGAAAATATGGTTCCGCCACCGTTTGGAAATTGTTTACTGATTTATTTGATTATTTCCCAATAACTGCATTAGTTGATAATAAAGTGTTTTGTTTGCATGGTGGGTTGTCCCCAATGATTGAAACAATTGATCAAGTGAGAGAATTAAATAGAATTCAAGAAGTTCCTCATGAAGGTCCCATGTGTGACTTGTTATGGTCTGACCCTGATGATAGAGGAGGCTGGGGTATTTCTCCAAGAGGTGCTGGTTTCACTTTTGGCCAAGACATTTCGGAACAATTCAATCACACTAATGATTTAAGTCTTATTGCAAGAGCACATCAATTGGTCATGGAAGGTTTCAGTTGGTCACATCAAGAAAACGTGGTTACGATATTCTCAGCTCCAAACTATTGTTATAGATGTGGTAATCAAGCTGCTATCATGGAAGTTGATGAACAACATAATAGACAATTTTTACAATATGATCCAAGTGTCAGACCAGGGGAACCTACCGTTACAAGGAAAACTCCTGACTATTTCTTATGATACTGCTAAAGAAAACATACACACGCACACAACGACCAAAAAAAGGGGTATTATGATTCAGTATTATCATTTACAAATTATAAACATACATATATTGATGTCATGTCTTTTATTCTCACTTTTTATTTTCTTGTTTTGATTCATCCTTGTTTTTTTTTATTAATATAAATATTTGTTACTTTTTCAGATATTACTACATGTTTAATGGATTTGATGTTGCTTATATATCATTTATTTGTATGTTTTGTTTATACAAATTATATGACTTATCTATTTTGTATTGTATAAGTATATATATATATATGTTTGGTTCTTTGTTATATTATACGATTTTTGTAATTATTATTAGCAATTTGGATTCGGAATATTTCAGATAAAACGACATTATTGATTCAGGTCGCGACATTTTTAACCTGCGACTTTTATTTCAACTTCAGCCAACCAGAGACATCAAAATTTCTATTATGTGTGAAACCGAAAAAAAAAAACCATCCAGTCAGAAAAAAATACTGAATCCTAAACCCAATCCAACCAAGGTTTAATTTGTATCTATTCCCTTCTTTCCTTTCATATACCTTTTGCATATTTTACTTAAATGTTAAAGTCATCAATTAGACCAATAAGCAAATCCATAGGATCCAGGTCAATCTACACGTCTGTTTTAGAATCAGACATCAATATTACCAAGAATGGGAAAGTCAACCTTGCCGTAGGTGCAGGTGGTCGTTCATCCAGAACCGGGTACACAGCCACTGTATTTGGTGCCTCTGGATTTTTGGGCCGTTACGTGACATCCAAATTGGCAAGACACGGGACCACCACGATTGTTCCATTTAGAGATGATATGAAGAAACGATTCTTGAAAGTTTCTGGTGATTTAGGGGTTGTTAATTTTGTTGAAATTGATGCCCGTAACTTACAAAGTATTGAAGATTCAGTGGCTCATTCCGATATCGTTATCAATTGTATTGGTGCTGATTACGATACTAAGAATTTCAAAATGGCTGATGTGAATATTGCCTTGGCTGAAAGAATCGCTGAAGCTACCAAGAAAGCAAATGTTCCTCGTTACATTCATGTTTCTTCATACAATGCTGATCCAAATTCTGAATCGGTATTTTATGCTACTAAAGGTATTGCTGAAGAACTTGTTAGAAGCATTATTCCAGAAACAACCATAGTGAGACCAGCACCAATGTATGGAAGAGAAGATACATTGTTGAATTATTTAGGTCCAAAGATTAAAATGTGGACTCCTAATAGAAACGCAAAGGAAATTTGGCCAGTGTTTGTAATGGATGTAGCTAGAGGTCTTGAAAAAATTGCATTTGATGATTCTACAGCTGGTCAAACTTATGAATTATATGGGCCTGAAAAAGTCACATTCCATGAAATCAGAAACATGATTCATGGTATAACTGAAAACTATGCCCAAGTGGGTCCAATCACATATCAAGCAGCTGATTACGCAGTACCATTGCCATTGGCCAAGGCAATTGCTCAAGTCAGACAATTGGTATGGTGGAAACAAACCAACCCAGATCAAATACAAAGACATCTTATAAACCAACACATTGATCCAAACGCTAAGACTTTCCATGATTTAGGTATAGATGATTTGACTAAATTACCTGATGTTTTGTTCAGTTATGTCAAACAATGGAGACATCCTTTGATTGCTCAAAAGGGTGCACCAGGTAAGAAAGATTTAGAAAAATTAAGACTGGTTCAACATTTTACTCCATAGATATGGATGGAGGACTTCATTTATAGTTTTAAATAAAATCGACAGTAATGCAAAAAAGTAAAAAAAATATAATTGTATGTAAGTGTAGATTGCTATGCGAAGTGGAAATGGAGATGCCCGAGATTACCACAAAATTACCATGGTATATAAAATTGGACCCAGATCCAAATTATTCACGATTTTTTTTTAAAAAAAACTCTTCAATACTCCATTATCCAACCCTTTGCCATGACATTACCATCGATTGAAACCTTTAAGAAATCACCACCATCTGATCAAAAGAAAGTATTTGATCATTTATTTGAGCCCTGCGCAACATTATCCACATTTATTTTCCTCAAGGTCATACCACAACAATACAGCACGTACCCAGAATTCATCAATTTAGTACGTCTGGAATTGATTGAATACTTAAAATTCAATGAATCCTCAGCTAAACATAACGGCGGAGAAGTGAATCCAATAATCAGTGCCATTATTGCTGCTCATCCAAGGTTAGGTGAACCTAAAAAAGAAGCACTTTCTACACATTCCTCAAATGAACAAAAGACATTGAACAGTGATCCAGAAGTTATTAGACAATTGAAAGAGTGGAACGATGCTTACGAGGAGAAATTCCCCGGGTTACGTTATGTTGTTTTTGTCAATGGTCGTAGTAGATATGAGGTCATGGATGATATGAAGAAACGTATTAATAGAGGTGATATTGCCCTAGAAAGACAAGAAGCATTTGAAGCTATGTGTGATATTGCATTAGATAGAGCTAGTAAATTAGGAGTCAGATTATAAAAAAAAAAAGATGATTACGTAAGTGTAAGTAGCAAACTATGTTTAGTGAATAATAATTCAATTCATCTCCCTTATCTCATTGGCGATAATAAATGTGTGTAAATTTGCACGACCTGTAATAATTTATTTTTTCTGGACAAACTTCGATGAAGCAACAGATTGTGCTTGGAATTGGGAAGATGATTAAATTATTACGTTGAGAAATTTAATGGGCGAGAGAAAAATTAATAAACTTCCCACGAGATTACTTTCACATTAACACTGAAAAAGCTACTACCTATTTAAATATCATCAATTCACAATGGTATGTTTCTACTCTTCTACAATTGACTTGTAATATTCCATATATACTAACACAACAATAGGCTGGAGCTTTAGAAAATGCAAGAAAGGAAATTAAACGTCTTTCATTAGAGGACACTGAAGAATCACAATATGGACAAATTTACTCTGTTTCTGGTCCTGTTGTGGTTGCAGAAAATATGATTGGGTGTGCGATGTACGAATTGGTCAAAGTTGGTCATGACAATTTAGTTGGGGAAGTCATTAGAATAAATGGTGATAAGGCAACTATTCAAGTTTATGAAGAAACTGCCGGTGTCACTGTTGGTGATCCTGTCTTAAGAACTGGTAAGCCATTGTCTGTTGAATTGGGACCAGGGTTAATGGAAACCATTTATGATGGTATCCAAAGACCATTGAAAGCAATTAAAGATGAATCCCAATCTATTTATATCCCAAGAGGTATCGATGTCCCTGCCTTGTCAAGATCAGTCCATTATGATTTCACTCCTGGTAAATTGAAGGTTGGTGATCATATTACCGGTGGTGATATTTTTGGTTCCATTTATGAAAACTCTTTGTTAGACGACCATAAGATTTTGTTGCCACCAAGAGCCAGAGGTACAATTACTTCTATTGCTGAATCTGGTTCTTACAATGTTGAAGATACTGTTTTGGAAGTTGAATTTGACGGAAAGAAACAAAGCTTTTCTATGATGCATACTTGGCCTGTCAGAGTGCCAAGACCGGTCGCTGAAAAATTGACTGCTGATTACCCATTGTTGACCGGTCAAAGAGTCTTGGATTCTTTGTTCCCATGTGTTCAAGGTGGTACCACTTGTATTCCAGGTGCTTTCGGTTGTGGTAAAACTGTTATTTCTCAATCTTTATCTAAATTCTCCAACTCCGATGTTATTATCTATGTTGGTTGTTTTGCTAAAGGTACCAAAGTTTTAATGTCTGATGGTAAAAATAGAAATATTGAAGATGTTGCCATTGGTGATAAAGTCTTGGGTAAAGATGGTCTTCCAAGAGAAGTTGTTGGTTTACCAAGAGGTAGAGAAATCATGTATGATGTTGTTGAAAAAACTCAACACAGATCTGAAACTACTACTTCTTTTACTTGTAATTCTAGTCATAAATTAGTTGTTCAAACCAATCAAAGAATTAACATGACTAACCATGTTTTGAGAGGCGAACCACAAACATCTGTCACTTACTTTACTTTGCAAGACCAAGAAGATTCAGATGGTCGTGCTTTTAAGATGGTTAAACTTGCCACCAAGTCTTTTGAACATAAGACACATGGTCCTGAGGTTGCTGTCAAGAAAGCAAATGAATTTAAAGATTCCCTTTCTGCTTTAAACATTGATTGGGTCGTCGAAGCTCGTGATGTCGCTAAAATGGGATACCATGTTCGCCGTGCTACAAAACAATTTTCATCTCCTGTTTTAGTAGAAAATAATGCGTTAGCATCATTAATTCAAGAGCAAGGTTTTGATTCATCTATTGCTGCTGAAATGGCTTATTTAATTGGTCTTTGGGTTGGTGATGACAACACTGAAAGAGTTGCATTCTCAGTTGATTCTAGAGATGATGAAATCAAGGAACGTATTAAATATTGTGCAGAAGCAGCTCACTTAGAAATGAAAGAATCCCAACACAAGGGCAGTCGTGAATCAACAATTTCGTTACACAGCACTGACGGTAAAGGTATTCGCCGTAATCAAAAGACTGATAATTTATTATCGTCTTTACTTGCTGGAATTTTTGAACATGATGGTAAGAAACTTGCTAAAGCTGTTCCATCATTTTTGATTTCCGAATCAATTGAAAATCGTGAATATTTCCTTGCTGGTTTGGTCGATTCAGATGGTCATGTTAAAAGAGATGAAGCAACTAAAACTTGTGTCAGTGCTACTGTTAAATCTATTTATCCAGCTGTTAGAGATGGACTTGTTTCTGTTGCACGTTCTTTAGGTATTAGTACTTCTGTTTCTACCGAAGCTGCTGTTACTGTTGGTGGTGTCAATCATAAAGAAAGTTATGCTATTTCCATGGGTGCTTCTTCAGCTTTAGATTCAGTTCTTTCCAAATGTGCTGCTTCACGTAAAAAGGCTGCTGAACCAGTTGGTGTTAGTCGTGAACCACAACCATTTTCATTCTATCTTCAAGAAAAACAAGTTGACGATTTCTATGGTATCACCCTTTCTGAAGAATCTGATCATCAATTTTTATTAGCTAATACTGCTCTTGTTCATAATTGTGGTGAACGTGGTAATGAAATGGCGGAAGTTTTGATGGAATTCCCTGAATTATTCACTGAAATTTCTGGAAGAAAAGAACCAATTATGAAACGTACTACATTGGTTGCTAATACTTCTAATATGCCTGTCGCTGCTAGAGAAGCTTCTATTTATACTGGTATCACTTTGGCTGAATATTTCAGAGATCAAGGTAAGAATGTTTCTATGATTGCTGATTCATCTTCACGTTGGGCTGAAGCTTTGAGAGAAATTTCTGGTAGATTGGGAGAAATGCCTGCTGATCAAGGTTTCCCTGCTTATTTGGGTGCAAAATTGGCTTCTTTCTATGAACGTGCCGGTAAAGCTACTGCTTTGGGTTCTCCAGATAGAGTTGGTTCTGTTTCTATTGTTGCTGCTGTTTCTCCAGCTGGTGGTGATTTCTCAGATCCTGTTACAACTGCCACTTTGGGTATTACTCAAGTGTTTTGGGGTTTGGACAAAAAATTGGCTCAAAGAAAACATTTCCCATCTATCAACACTAGTGTTTCATATTCCAAGTATACTAATATCTTGAACAAATATTATGATTCTAACTATCCAGAATTTGCTCAATTGAGAGATAAAATTAGAGAAATTTTATCCAATGCTGAAGAATTGGAACAAGTTGTTCAATTAGTTGGTAAATCTGCATTATCTGATTCCGATAAAATTACTTTAGATGTTGCCACTTTAATTAAAGAAGATTTCTTGCAACAAAATGGTTATTCTTCATATGATGCATTCTGTCCAATTTGGAAAACTTTTGATATGATGAGAGCTTTTATTTCTTATTATGATGAAGCTCAAAAAGCCGTTGCTAATGGTGCTCAATGGTCTAAATTGGCTGATAACACAAGTGATGTTAAGCATGCTGTTTCTTCTGCTAAGTTTTTTGAACCTTCAAGAGGTCAAAAAGAAGGTGAAAAGGAATTTGGTGATTTGTTAAGTACCATTTCTGAAAGATTCGCTGAAGCTTCTGAATAGACAAGTTTATTTGTTATTGCTTTTATTTTTTTATTATTATTATTATTATCCTAAAATTATGTTTAAGTTAGTTTTTTATATTTAGTTCTTTAGAAATCAAACATTCATTATTGTATCAAAAACAGAAAAAAAAAACCACTAATATTCATCCTACGTTGTTTCTATACACGAGTCAGTAATAACATTAACTAAATCCCAACACCCACCTAAACAACTAATCAAAAAGTTATCTGACCCATTAATCAAATCTCTAACCTCCTCATCCAAAGAATCAATAATCTCATCATTACGTCTAACTGACTCAACATTCTCCTTATTAAAATTCAAAGGAAACTCATTAATAGGTATCCCTCTAGGTGTATACACAGGTTGTGGAGTTTGTTCCGGTTCATGCGAAATCAAAACCGTATTATCGTCTTCACTAGACTTACTCGATTGTTGAACTTCCACCACATCATCCAGTGTTTGTCCCTCCGTAGTTGGATCCCTCTTAAACCACGTAGATATAGATTGCAAAATGGATTTCTTGGGCATCCCGTAATTATCCTGTTGGAAAGGATGCAACCCGGATAAAATGGCATCATTGTTATGTTGTGAATCCAGTGGTCTGAATCGACTATACCTATCCTCTGCGAAATCATTAAACACATCAGAGTTTAAGAACCCAGATGCATGTTGGTGTTGGATACGTTGTGAACGACGTGGATAGTATAAATCCGGTTCATATGGTGGATTATGCGGTGATACTAAACTAGAATGGAAAGGGGATTGGGAGGTAGATTCCAGTGGAATCTCGAATAAACTCGGTGATATGACATTCAGTCCTGGTTCTTGTGCCATGATTCCTGGTGGTGATAATGAATGTAAAATAACTGGTGCCGTGTTGTAGATGAATTTAGGTGGTTCTGTCACATGTTGTTGTTGCTGTTGAGTCAAAGCTGGAGATGTCAATGGTAAAGTGATTGACTTGCCATTGATTTCTGATAAACTATTCTCTCGTTGTAATACGTCTTGTCGTGCAAAGTTCATTGTTGTCTTTGTATTTGTGGGATTGCAAAATCAACAAAAAAATCCTAGACGCAGTTGTGAAATCTGTAGTATGCTCAATTTTCTCTTTTTTTTTTTTGCAGTCAGTCACGTGCCGTATGATTTTTCTCCAGTTTGAGGAGAAGCAACCAACCAAATTCCCCTGAATAAACCCAGCAAGTCATTCAATTCCAATCTACAAAATTCAAGTTCGACAAGTTAACAATTGTTAAAAAATTTTTTTAGTATATATTATATTCGGACATTTACATATTATTCGTTAAACTTATATATATGAAAACGGTTTTGAAATTTAAAACATTTCGATAAGAGACTAGCATCATAAAACCAAAAGGGAAAATATAATCAACAAAAAACAAGCAACCCAAAAAAACATACAACTCCATAATCATCAACTAATCCATAAAGATTATCTTTCTCCAACAAATATAACTTCACTCTTTACTTTCAATAGCACTAGTGGATAAAACATAAAAAAAAATCAATTTCTTCAAATGGAATCAATCATACTCCCCCAACTTACTCATTTCATATCATACATTTTGTTGTTTCCCCTCTGTCCGCTTACTTGGATCTAGCTCTAACCTTCCGTCTCTTTCTCTTTAATCTTCTAACTCTCTTTTTTCTCCACTTATCTCTCATATTGAAATTATAGTGTTTGGTGAAGAAAAGAAAAAGGAAAAAGGAAGAAAGAGAAAAAAATTTGGCTGACGAAAAATTTAATGTGAGAGAGAGACTGAATGCGCGAACAACTGAGCAATTCTCTACAGCCAACAAAAATTTGTAGTGCGCTTGAGAAATCTATATAATAAATATGTGTCACGTGCATAGTTTTAGGGTTATGCCCTAATTCAAAAGTTGTTGCTGTTGATATTACGTAATCTATACAAACTGTGAAATAATTTATATACCAAATCTCACACATATATAATATATACAAAATCTATTCAACTTGATCCTCTACTTTGATATTCTTATTTAGTCTCTTTGTTTCTTGTTTCAATGCCTTTAATAAATCATCCTTTAAGTTAGTCATCCCAATTTTTTCTACAAACTGGTCAATGATTTCTTCATTGATAATGATGGTTTCATTTTCTTGAACCATTTCATTGAGCAATCTAGGTTCATTATATTTAGAATATAACACATCCAACCCATCTAATTGTTTGAAAGTGATATGTGAAGTGTCACTCACTGTTGCTTCGTTAGCAACTTCAGGTTCACTCTTCTTTTCGGTTTCCAACAAATAATTTAAATGTTCAAGTCCAAGTAACGCCTTGACATTACAATATAATCTATATGCCAAATAAAACCCAGGGACGTTGGGTAAAATAGGTACAAGTGCAAACGGCAAACTGAGTGGAATACCAATGGCACACCATATAGCTTGTTTCTTATGTCTCTTCTTATTCTCTTCTTCAAATGAATATAGTTGGTTTAGAATTGTAGTTGGTTTTTGGAAATTTGGGTGATACAATGGGATAGGTTTCAATTGATGCGTTTCAATTTTCAAAGTGTCAACTTGTCCTTGAACAACCTCGTGACTATCGACATTTTCGTGGTGGACTAGATGAGATGATTCTTCATTGATTTCTCTAATCATTGTTGCTTTACTAGGAAACGACTTTAGACAATTTTCTTCATATGGAATCGTTGCCAATAGTCTTTTCACAAATTCCACCACTTTCTGATTTACTTTTTGTTTTGAATTGGTTAATTTTGACCACCCTTTGGATGCAAGATTCACAGCTTTGCTCTCTAATTTATAAATCAAAGGGATGTTTGCCAATTGTTGAGGACTCAAACTCGACGGCTTGTGGTTGCAATATATGTATGATCTTGAAGTCGTTATAGGTATTGATATCACGAATATAGAATTTTTGTTTAAGATCAGTTGTGGACCTGGTGGTATGGTTGATTGGAATCTTCGGCTTGCGATTGCCAGGACATAAGATAGGGATATCTTGTTACCAATGGTGTGACCTGATATCATAATGTTTCGTTTGTAAAACTCCTTTCAGGTCGAATCAACTTAGATACCAAGTTTTTTCGAAAGTTATAACGAATGGCAAATGGTGGTTTATTAATTAGGAACTTTTGTCAAAAAAAAAAGGATGCTGTGCTATGGAACTCTGAATTTGTGAAATTTTAACTCTTTGGATTGCTAAGCGGCGCAGATATTTCCTAATTCGGATCTTGCAGCATTTCTTACTAAACTATTATACAAAGAAATCATTGGTTTGTTCTGGAACAAAGTTAATAAACAAATAATAGTAAATTGCTATCACTTGAATATTTCAACAAATTTTCGATGAAAAATAAGTTTAAAAAAAAAGTGTGGTGGTAGAGAATTGTTAGAAGATTATGTTTGTTTGTATGACATTATGTAATGAGACATAATATAAGTTACAAAGTTGTTATCAACTGTTCAATTTAAGTACGCAACAATGAAAACCGAATATAGGAGATGAAGCAAGTGTATAAGTTTGAGTTTAACTTTGTTTAAGACTTTTAGGGGAGGTTGTAAATGTGTATGGGGATTCTTCTGGAATAAGTTTAATCGATGGTTTACATCTTGCTATTAAACTAAAAGGGGAAATATAATTAGAAGGAAATAAAATAGAAATAAAACGAACCAAGTGGAACCAGAATGACAGCAATGGCTGGGCAAACAAGCGAGAGGAAAATAACTAAAGGGACAAAAAAAATAAAAATCAAGTTATTACAGCAGAAAAAAAGAAAAACAGCAAGTGGGAGAGAGAGAGAGAGAGAGAGAAATAGAATTAGACAATAGAAATCCAACCACAAACAAATTAGTAAAACTTAATTTCATACAAAATAAACACGAGGTTGCCCAATAATTACCATCTTGTCAGTACACTTCAACTACCTTACTTCTTATTTATTTGGGACAAGTTTTAATCAATGACTGAACAAGACCAAGAAACAGACTATTTCAACTCAAATACACACCTACACACATCCAGGAACAGAGGCACATCGTCGTCTCCTGGCTCCGGGTCACAGGGACATCCCTCCAGAGCCGAATCAATAGATATTCCCCTTGACCCATTTTCCAATGTCGTTGTCAATTCCTATAGTCACAAGGCAAATGTAGTGCCGCCGTATGTTCTTGACACTATATCCAAAGCATATCAAAGAGATAATTTACAACAGACAACTACCAACGTGTCGGATCAATTGACATATAGGACATTAGCAGCAGGGACAGATGGAGAGACAGAAAAACTGCATACCATATACAATGGTTTGATCCATGATCCATATATACGAGCAATGGATGGAAGCTGGTGGAAATTCATGCAATCTATACGACATCAGACAGCTTATACACATGATAAAATCAGGTACGATCCTGAAATGCTCAAAGAATACGATTTGAACGGAAGTTGGGGAGGAGATGAAAGGTTAAAAAACGAATTCGTGAACAACATTAGTGGTGGGGGTGTAATTAATGATGTAAAGAGTGGACTCTTTGGAATTTCAGACAATGGGAAAGGAGAGAACGATACTCGTATGAGATCAAGTGCCAGATATTGGATGGGAGAAAATAGATCCCAACTAAAGCCAACATTGAAGAAAATTTTCTTGTTCAATCCTTTGGTTCCTTTGTTTTTAAGAATCTTGATTGTTGTATTTTGTGCCATCGCATTGGCATTAGCAGGATCAATATTTGTCTTTTCAAGAACACAATACGAGGGACACACCGTGCAGCAACAAGCCAGTACAATCATGGCATTGGTCGTCGAATCATGTGCTTTGGTATACGTGACTTATATCGCCTATGACGAGTATACTGGTAAGCCATTGGGTTTGAGAGCACCAATGGATAAAATGAGTTTGATATTGTTAGACTTGTTGTTTATTATATTTTCGTCTGCCAATTTAGCATTGGCTTTTAATACTATGAATGATGACGAATGGGTGTGCAAAATAAACAAAACTCCAGGACTAGAAGAAATAGGAATTGTTTTCCCGACAGTTGGGTCAATTTGTCGAAGACAGCGTGGTTTGGCAGCCTTTTTATTCATGGTCTTGGTATTATGGGTTCTCACTTTTACAGTCAGTTTGTTAAGAGTTATAGATAGAGTCAACACACCAGGCCCTAGAAGTGCATTGTAGGTTTATTTATATAGTCATTAAAAAAAAAAAATAATAAACGATGTTCAATTCATTATTCAGTTGTGTCTTATAATTGTTTCATACCTTCTCTCGCCTTATTCAGTTTACCTTCCTTCCTGCGCAAATGTAGTGTGGTTGTAAAAATGCATTTGTCAAGGAAGGAGGCGAGTAAAAAAAAAGAAAAGCCCTCATACGAACACGAACAAAATAAAAATTGGCAATTCTGGTGTCGCCGATATTACTCAACTTTTTCATCAATCCATCAACTTCAACTTGTTAATTGGTTACAAGAAACAATCACTATCGCATAATTTACATTACTTTGTACCATATTGTTATAGTCCCGTTTTTGTTGTTTTTGTTATACAAATATCTTTAGATTTATAACGTTTGCATATGTCTTCAACCCTTCCACCTTTCAGTGATTTAAATGCCACCTGGGCATTCATCCAGCCTGGACTTGAATTCATCTTGGGAGCTCATGGCGAACAAGGTGTTACGCCTGTGATGTACATGAATTGTTATACGGCTGTTTACAACTACTGTGTCAATAAATCAAGACGCGGTACTACGCCAGCGTCGATTGCAAACAATTCTGAGAACAACTCATATTCTCTTGCTGGTGCAGAAATTTACAAGAAATTAGAAGTTTACTTGACTCAATTCATTACTAATTTAAAGAGATTACCCAATGAATCATTTTTAGAGTTTTATGTTCGTAAATGGTCCCGTTTTACCATTGGTGCGGTCTACATGAATAACGTGTTTGACTATATGAATCGTTACTGGGTTCAAAAGGAAAGATCAGATGGACGTAAAGATGTTTACGATGTCAATACCTTATCTTTGATTAAATGGAAGGATGAGATGTTTAAGCCAAACTCAAAAGTGTTGATTGAACAAATTTTGAATTTGATTCAACAACAAAGAGATGGCTTAATCGTGGACACAAATTTGATATCTAGTGCTATTAAATCATTGGTCTTTTTAAGTATTGATACACAAGACTTGAAGAAACCAAATTTGATCATTTACGTAAACTCCTTTGAAGTGCCATTTTTGGAAGCTACCCTGGCTTATTATGAGAAGGAAAGTTCAGAATTCTTGAGTACTCATAATGTTGTGGATTATATGAAAAAATGTGAAACAAGATTGGGAGAGGAAGTCTCAAGATCCAACAACTATTTAGAAGAACGTACCAAGAAACCATTGTTGGAAGTTTTGAATTCAGCTTTGATTGCGAAACATGCTAATGAAATGTACGATCAATTTCTTATCTTGTTGGAACAAAACCAGATCGAACACATTCAACGTATGTATAAGTTACTCGCCAGAGTACCAAAAACTTTGGACCCATTGGCTTCTACTTTAGAAGAGTACATCAAAAAAGAAGCTGCCGCTGCATTGGAAGAAATTCAAACCCAAGCAGAAAATTCCGAAGAAAAAAAGAAGTCTGTTGATCCAAAGGTTTACGTTGACACTTTAATCGCCATCTACAATCAATTTAATGATATTGTTATTAGGGCATTCAACAAGGACACGAAGTTCATCAAGTCGTTGGACAATGCTTGTCGACACTTTGTTAACCACAATCCAATCGCAACACCAAAGCCAAGAAGTCAATGTAGAACACCAGAACTTTTGGCCAGATATGCAGATGCGTTTTTGAGAAGTAGTACCAAAAATAATGATATGAGTGTCGATAATTTGATGATTGTTTTTAAATTCCTCAAGGAAAGAGACGCTTTTGAGGGACACTACCGTCGTTCATTAGCAAAGAGGTTAGTTAATGGTACCAGTGAGTCAGATGAAATGGAGGAAAGTGTTATTCATAGATTACAAGAAGAGAATTCGATCGAGTATACCATGAAAATGACCAAGATGTTTACTGATATCAAAGCTTCCGACGATTTGAAGATCAAGTTTAAAGAATCTCACAGTCCTAGTTTTGATTTTAGCCCTATGGTTTTGGCTCGTAGTACTTGGCCGTTCAGTCATTCGGCTGATTTTGATTTGAAACTTCCTCCAGAATTGCAAAAAACAATTGATTCTTTGCAGACGATGTACATGGAACAGGGGCAAGGGAAGCAAGTTGAATGGCTTTGGAACCATGGTAGAGCTGAAGTTAAAGCGCACATGGGCAAAGGGAAAGGTACTAAACCGTTCCATTTTATTCTTACTCATGTTCAACTTATGATTTTATTGGCATTTAACAAGAAGAAAACCTACTCTATGGATGAGTTGCTTGAAGTAGTTGGAGGTTCAAAAGAGACTTTACAAAGTCATGCGGGACCATTTGTCAAGTATAAATTGATGACTAAGGAAGGCGATAACTATACTTTGGTTGACTACTACACATCGAAAAAAATTAAAGTAAATTTCAGCAGTGCAATTCCTAAGTCTAAAGAAGAAGATGTGGAACAAGTTTCTAAAGAAATAGAGGTATCTAGAACAAACTTTTTGGAAGCTTGTATTGTTAGAATAATGAAGCTGAAAAAGGAGATGGCTCCAAATCAATTATTGAATGAAGTGTTGGTTCAAGCTAGTACTAGATTTAACGCAAAGCCAATTGACGTTAAAAGAGCTATTGATGGATTGATTGAGAAAGAGTATATTAAGAGAAATGGCGATGATTATGAATATATTAGTTGAACAAAAAAAAAAAAAGAAAAAGACGAGGTTCTTGTGTATGTTTGTCTTTTTTGTTAGTTCATTTTATGCTATTCTTTTTATTTCACGTTGAAACTTAGTTTAACGAAAACGGTGATGTTTTGTTATTCTTAAACCGTACATTGTGGCATTAGTTGTTTGTTTGTTTGTTTCGTTTATGTTTGTGTGTATGACTCTACTATATATGCTGTAAATCTATACTATATTTTTAGCAATTTAAATCCTTAAAAGCCAAATCCACCTTTTGAATAAGCCATTGGTTTCAAATCTGGATGAGGAACAGCTTCAAAAGTTTCAGTACTTAAAATCCAAGGACAATTATCATCATCTACTTTTCTATATCCTTCGCCATCATCTTTCTCCTTATTATATTCTTTATTTTCAACAAAATGAATCACACCTCCTAAATTACCAGTTGAATCACAATAATTAGGTGCACTGAAAACAGTCATTAATCTACCATTCTGTTCGTTTTCAACCCCACCCATTCTTACTTCATGAGATCGAATAATTTTGCGTACTTTATTAGATAAACAGAAACGTTCAGTAATATCAGGACCAAATTGCATTCCAATTCCTCTTTTCGAAGGTGATCTCCCATTGATCTCTTGTGGATCCGTCCATAATAATTCCATTGCCAATCCTTCCTTTGGTGGTTGTGAAGAACCATTTTTTGGGAATCGATTGATTGATTTTATATCTTCGAGAGTGACTTTATCATTTGAAAATAATCCTCCATGCATACATAAATATTGTTGATTGATTAAACATGCTAATGGTAATGCTCCAAATGATTCTGTGAATGCTTCAAAGATTTTTTTAGAATATTTGTATTCACATTCATCTGTGAATCCATAGGTTTTATTCATATCATTGGTTTCATGATTCCCACGATTTATAAATATTGATTGTGGATACATGATTTTTAACACATACAAATATAATGCAACTTCACAAGACCAAGATCCACGATCCACGAAATCACCATTGAATAAATATACATGATCATTACTGACGTGACCGAATTTTTCAAACAAGTTTAATAAATCGTAAAATTGACCATGAGTATCTCCCACAACGGTCAATTTCTTACCACCTATGATTTCTTCCTTATTGTTAGTTTGATCTAATTGGGAATGAGTCAACGATATTTCAGTCATGGTGTTTTCATGTTTGAACAATTGGGAAACTTTCGAAACTATTGCAAATACGTGTTTTTTGGGTAATTTACCACCTTCTTTAAACAATTTGATCATATATTTCAAATAAGCATGATCTAATCCTTCAATTTCCACGATAACATCTTCATCTTTGTTCTTTTGAGTACTAGTAATATTCAATTCTGGACCCTCCCATGACTTCTCAATCTGGATACTTTCATAATCAATACTATTCAAAATAGAAACATGATCAGTTCCAGCAATAGCTTTTTCAAAAGCTTGTCGTTTTAAATAATTAGTACATTGTTTATAATTTTCCAAAGTTAATTTATCATTTGGTAATTTCTTTAATATAAATTTAAAATTCTCTTGTGCTTTCTTATGCTGTAAAATAGCCATTAACGAAACACCTTTTCTATAATACGCCTTTACGAAACCTGGATCAATTGCAATCGCAGAATCACAATCTTGGATAGATAATCCATAATTTTCCAATTTGATATTAACTTGGGCCCTGTTGGAATAAAAAATCGCATTATTGGGGTCTAATTCAATGGCGCGGGTGTATGCATCTATGGCTTGATCAAATTTATGTTCTTTCAAGTACGTGTTACCTTGATCTTTTAATGCTATTGCTTCTTGTTTTGACATTGGATTCTATGGGGAAAACAGAGAGTTGATGGTGGAGATAGGGCGGAAAAGGTTGTGAAAAAAAAAATTTTTTTTTTTTTCCCTTTAATTTTTTGTTGTTGTTGTTCTTCCTTCTTTTCTTATGCGGTAATTTCATTTTACTCGGTCAGATTGTTGATCTTGAACATTCCATATCCAATTGCTTTTATATACGTTTGAACGAATTCATTCAAAATTATTATTGTACGTATATATTTTGTTTCTTTTTTTTTTATAAAAGACTAAAACTACAAAATACCCTCCCAAATTTCTCTCTAACCTCTAATACGTAATCCAGAAGCTGGTACACCAACACCAGTAATATCAGTAATACTACATAATTGACCTTTGAATTCCGGTTTGTAAGTAGCACCAACCAAGGCTTCAGTAACACTTGGTTCACCTTTATAAATAGGAGTAAAACTTCCACAACAAATATCGAATTCAGCGTATGGATCAAAATCAATTTGGATTGCATCATTAGCTATCGAATCAGCTTTATTTTTCAATTTGGTGGCTTGATCTGCTCTTGGACCAGTACTTGAAATTTTCAACAATTCATCAGCAAAAAATGAAGCCAGGGCATAATTCTTGTTTTTGAATGATTGGGTCATTGCAACTTGTAAGGCATTTAATCTGTGGGCCGGTTGTAATTGAGCCCTGGTGAAATAAGCTGCCAATTCTAAATTACGTTTGATGTCCAGGGCAGGAAGCTTACGACGTTCTAATTCAATAGATAACCCAAGGATATATTCACGACATAACCTCAAGATCTCATGACATTTGGTTTCTTCATCTTCATCGTCAACATTCAATACGGCAATGGTATAAATAACTTGTCTGAATGTCGCAATGGCGTCTTCTAAATTATTGGCTTTGAATTTTTTGAAACCTAAGGATAATTGTTCTTCCAATTGTGAGAACCCTGGAACAACAGGTTTGAAGTTACGTTGATTATCTTCATCATTATCATGTCTAATATAAGTCTTCATGGCTGGCAATTCATCCATACCTGGTAAATACAATTTGGAGGCTCCATAAACTTGATTAAATCTGGATCTTAATGGTTCAAAGTTAACAACACCAAGTTGTTTGTTCAATAATGACGCAGCTTGTTCAAACCCACCAGCAGCAACATAAGTAGCTGGAGTTTTGGCATTACGTAACCAATCACTAATTTCACCTTCAGTAGTAGTGAATTCAGGAACGTTTTCGTCAATGATTTCATCTTCTCCAATATCTAATTCTTCATCCAAATCCCAAGCACCACCTTCTTCTTCTTCTTCATCTTCGTCTCCACCTTCTTGATCATCAAAAATTTCTACTTGTTTATCAGTCAGATTGGTATTAACAACTTCTTCATCTTCAATACTCAAGTTTTCAATTTTACCAGTAATCAAAGCGTTTTCAAAGTATGATAATTCCGAGTCTTTCAATGGCCAATTAGCAATAGGTTCCAGAATAGGTTTTGGTAATGGAACAACATCACCTAATTCGGGTAATTCAACATCTTTTTCATTGATGCCTGCTTCTTGCAAGATTTGTTCAGCCAATTCAGTTAAACCATTAGATTTGGCTAAAGTATAAGCCAAAGGCAACATACCATTTTGAATATAAACTTGACATCTCTTTTTAATATCATTACTGTATAATGTGTTTTGGACCAATGAAGATACATCACCTCTATTTTCAGCAATATAGGCCATTTTATTCAATCTTTCATCATCACCTTTATATAAATATAAAAATGATAATTTATCAAATAAATGTAATTGTTGATAAACAAATTCCACAATTTCAACATTACCTTGAATCAAAGCTTCTTCGCCCAATTTTTCCCAAATTTGATTATTATTCAAAATTTTAGCTTGTTCCAAGGCAACTTGTAAATTACTGCATTCTAAAGCTAATTCAAATCTAGTTTCTGGATCTTGAACAAAATGTAATGCAACTTCTGGGAACCCTTTCTTTTGCAAATAAGCAATGATATTTTGTCCAACTAATGTGGAATTCTTAATGAGTCTCAACACTTCTCCGAAATTCTTATTGACCAATGCACGTTTGAATCTATATTCGGTTGGATCAATTGTAAAAACTTCAACTTGTCCTTCACGAGTTAAACAATAGACTAAATTACCATGAACTTTAGTAACATACATAGTATTTTCCAAAGTTTTAATGATACCGTTATCACCATTCAATAAAGTGTATTTGATATGATTCAAAGTGGAGTACAACAATACACCAGTATCATCCCAAGCAGCACTTTTGATTCTGATGGTTTCATGCATAGAAGTAATCAATTCCAAATCTTTATTGGCAATAGTAATTGTATGTTTGGAAAGCAAGGCTAAATGTTGTCCATCGTTTGACCAAGAAACATATTTAACATTATTAACACTAAGTTCAGCTAATTCTTTACGTTGTTGAACGTCGTAATTAATAACAGAATGGGCCTTAACTAACAAGATACGTCCAGGGGCACCAGCCAAAACATCAGTGACTGAACTATCCAATTGAATGGTCTTGGTGACATTATTGCTCAAATCCTTAACTTGTAATGTTTTTGTGGATTTAACAAAAGTAACAAATCTATTACGGGCAATAAAACTGGCAAAATTAGCTTCTCCTTGTCTGATATCAGTTGGTTCAATAGCACCAGTAACATGTTTTGGTAAATTGATTAAAGCATAATTAGCATTATCACCATCACCATGAACGACTAAGATTGAATTATCACTTTGGTTATAAGACAAAGTTCTCATAAATGACCAAGCTTTACCAACTTTTTTCAAAGATAACATAGGTAATGAACTTTCCTGTTTGTTGAAATCAAACGCTTGAAGTTGTTTTTCACCATTGACATAATACAACTTGTTTTGGAAAATAGCATGCGCTGGTCTTTCTCTTTCCAATTTGAAAATCATAACACCAGAATCATGACAAGAAGCAAATAAACTAATGTTTGGATGAGAAGCAATTAACCAAAATCTATCATGCTCTCTTCTAAATTGTTTCACTGCCACACGCTTATTCAAATCCCAAACTCTGATGGTTTTATCATCAGATACAGATAAAATCAAGTCTTGATGTGGATGGAAAATGGCACTCAAAACATTACCGGTATGACCTCTACAAGTATCAACTTCCCAAGCCTTGGTATCACTCATTCTCCATAACTTGACAACACGATCATCACCTGCGGAAACAATAAGTGGCAAGGTAGGATGGAAAGAAGCATAATTGACTCCCTTATCATGACCTTCCAAAACATATTTAACAATAGCATTAACATTTCCAAATATATCTTGTTGGGGCAATTGTTGTCTTTGCAATTGATCTTCAAAAGATCTCATTGACGAAGTAGGAGCACTATGTTTTTTTCTTAAACCAGAAATATCCCAAACTCTAACGGTTTGATCTAATGAAGCACTAACAATTAAATCTTCAGTTGGATGGAATTGGGCACTCATGACATAATGATTATGACCAGTCAAACAAGCAATTTCTTGACGATTTTGCCAATTCCAAATACGTATAGTTTGATCATCTGAACAACTAATAATCCAAGGTAAATCATGATGAAATGAAACCCCACGGATATAATCCAAATGACCATTCAAAGTAAAAATACATTTTCTGGTGTTTAATGACCAAACTTTGATGGTATAATCATCACCACCAGAAACAAATAATGGTTGGGTAGGATGGAAGTCTACACTTCTGACAGGTCCCACATGATCTTCAAATCTATCAATTAATGTACCCATTCTATAATCCCACAATTGAATTGTTGATGAATGTAAGGATACCAAAGCCCAAGGTCTTTTAGGGTGGAAAGCAACACCCTTAGCCCTAGAGGACTTGGACTCAAATTTAGTTAACATCTTCATGATGGAATAAAAATGTTGATTGGTTGTTTTGATCTCAATTGAGTTTTGTTTGGATCTATAATGGTGATATAGTTGGCTGTCTCTTTTTTTTTTTCTCTTTGTTGTGCTCGACAGTGTTTGAAAAATTTCTGAACACGTTAATACAAAATCAGAATTGAAAATTGTACACGTCCTACTGGTCGTGCAGGTACGTCCTAATATAATTCGGACTTCTTGCAACCAACCAAAGTCTTTTTAAAGATGTTTTTTTTATATATTAATTAATTGAAAATAAATCGTATTTAATGTAAACTATATTTACTTTTCCCCGGACTGAGCTATTTGTTTTAAATAAATAATGATAATATACCGAAACAAATAGAAGCAATCACACCAAAGAGTCCTTCATGTAAAGAAGCTCCAGCAGCTTTAGAACTGCTACCACTATTACTACTTCCACTGCTTGAGGCAGTAGATTTAGCATTTTGAACAAATCCACCTACACCAGCACTTGGATCGTAAGAATTGGTTGATCCAGAGTTACCTTTTGTAGCTTGGGCAGCTTGTGCAGTGTTTTGAGCAGGAACATTTGCTGTCTTCAGACTTGTTACAGTCTTGACACTAGTGACAGCAGAGGACCCACTTGATGAAACAATGGTGGTTTCCAGAACATTGTCGCTTTCGTCACCGTCATTTTGTTGGTCAAATCCTGTTGCGTCATCGCTACCTAACCATGTTTTCTTCGTAGTCAATACAATATCTGAATCGTCACCATCGGTGCTATTATAAAGATAAGCATGATAGTCGGAATCATTGGTGGTGTTCCCATCGTACTTAACAAAACTTGGAGTATCATAAGCGTCTGCGTAAATTTCTGAAACATGAACATAGAAGTAACCGTATTTTTGAATATCTTCAGCATCCCAATCGACTAAACCACCGGCCCATTCAATGGTACCTTCCCCATTTGAGGAATCACCACCCGGCCATAAAGAAAGTTGAATTCTTGAAGGAGTTTGAGGGTAGTCATATCTATTGGAAGTTTTGTTCCAAGTGTCATCTTTGTTCAAAGTACGGACCTTAGTACCATCAACGTACCAATCAATTTTGTCTTCGGTCCAATCCATTTCGTAGTTATGGTAGTATGCGTAAGTGTCATTCACGGTAGAATTCTCTGAATTATTATAGTTCAAAATACCTTGTGCATAGTAATTCGATTGAGGGTTTGTTAAATTGTAACCGACGTATTCATAATCGATTTCATCTTGGACGTCTGAAAACAAAATAAAAGCAGTGACCACACCACCACCGTGTGATGTCTTCAAAGTTGCACCCACTTTACCGTACCACAAATATTTCGTTGAAGAAACAACGGTACCAGTAGATTGATTTGGCATTTGAAGTAATAAAGAGCTGTCATAATAATCAACCCAACCGGTGTAGACCCAATCAGCTTCGGAGGAGTTACCCAAATAAACAGACTGCAATTCGATTTCTTTAACTGCATTTTTGGAATCAAACGATGTTTGAAATGTACTCATTCTAGGCATAGGCATACAAGCAGATAAATTAAAGGAGTATCTGATATCACAACCACCCAAACAATAGGCACCTGTTCCACAAATACCAAATTGTGAACAACATGGTGAGTCTTCAGGACATTTGGAGGTGGAGTTACAATAGACGTTATCTGCTATAGCTACGCTTAGCAATGTGAAAAGTATTACAAATATTGATCTCATTTGTATTTTGGGGATGTGTTGGGATGTGTAGTTGGGAGGAAGTGTCGGGATTGGTAATGTAAGCGAATGTAGTGATGAAAAAAGATGGAGAAGTAGGAAGAAAAGAATTTGATAAATGAAAGAAATAGGTGAACGGGACCTTGGATATAAATAAATAATGGGTTAATCAGACGGTGATAGTTGTATAATATAAAATTTTTTCTAAATCTGAGCCATGAACCAAATCGAACGAACAGAAAAAGAAAAAAAATAAAAAGCCTTGGGCTGAGATCAAGAATCTCAGATTTAAATTTGTACCTTTTCAGTTTGCTGATTTGTATGAGAGCTGCATACAAATAATTTTGGTTTAGACGATTCAAATTTAAATTAAAGTCGCGGAAATGGGAGAAAAAAAAAATATAAACAATTAATAATAATATTTCCTGTTTAGGATTTTAGTCAATGATGGTGCTAATTGCACAATAGACAAACGTTCTATATATCCTACTCATCACTTTGAAGCATATCTTTACTGAACATATTTGCAACCAAAAAGTATACTTCACTCTACATCATGTACTGTTATTCACCCTTTCACCATGGTGTCTCTATTTTTATCTTCAACGACTTCGCCTATTTTTGTTTCGATGAATAATTTTCTGTAATACTTATGCACACGGTGCACGACAATTGAAAATTTAATTGGTGTTTATTTTTACTATTTTTAGAAACTACACCACCACCACCACCACCACAACCAAAAAGGAGTGAAATTTGTAACAAGACTGAAACTTTAGAAGAAGAAAAGCTGCAACTAAACGGTCTTGCACGCACATCAGGTTTTATGCCAGATTCTGGTCTCCATATATGCACAAGTACTGTCAAGTGTAGTCATTGTTTATAGTTGAGATGTGTCAACGGCTTATCAAACGGTGATCATTCCTGATGCTGATGCTGATGGGGGCCAGAAGCTTACTCCTTTCGCACTTACCCTCATCTGCGCTTCAGCCCAAAATTTAAAAAATAATCGCGGTGCAGCGCCTCCTTTTCTGTTTTCTTGGGGGAAGATTCTTAGTACAACCCGTCGTTGGGCGCGTGCAGTTGGTAGCGCAATTAAATCACGTGAGAACTCTTGATATGTTTATACAATTACTTGCAACGAAGCCTTCACACAGTCCAGTTCACTCTGCAATATTTATTTTCCACAACTATACGAATCTATTGTGTTGACAAATTATAGAACTTATATAAAACTTATACCTACTAATCAACATACAACTCTTATTTGTTCGAAAAAAAATTGTACATATTGGGGTTGTATGTTGAAGGATTATCATAAATCAAATTACTCTCACTTCCAGTTTTGTTTTGTTGTTGCTGTTGTTGTTGCCAAGGGGGTATTGCCTGGTTACCACCTTGTTCCCTTCCTGTTACAGGGGGAGGATATTGCGCTGATGATGATGATCCACTCATGGCTTGTTTTGGTGGCAATTGAGGTGCTGGTCTATTATATCCTTCATTGCCATATGACCCCGTTCTTGCTAATGGATCAGGTACATTTCTAGTGCCTCCGCTATATTGTGGTACGTTTTGAGGTTGTTGTTGTTGGTAGTTTCCATAAGGTTGAGGTTGAATGTATGGCTGTTGCTGAGTATATGCACTTGGCAGGTGTAAAGGTTGTTGATAACTACCACCAGAATACTGACTTGGTAATCCTCCACTACTACCTCCCGTGTAATTTGATTGTAAATTATTATTCTCTGTTCTATTCAACATTGGTTGTGGAAACTGTTCATGGATTCTCATGGTATCCATTCTTGCACTCAATTGATCGATATCAGTTTTAAGATTATTGCAATGGCTTAAGAAACCCTTGTAAAATGTTTCTCCTTTATTTAATCCAGCATGATATTTCAACCAATTTTCATAAAATTCCGTAATTTTAACCAGTTGAGTTGACACAAGTTGATTTTTTGAATTTGTTGTTGTTTGCAATTTCTTAATTTCGGGATTTGTAATCAATTTACTCCATTCACTTTTCAATTCAGAAATTAATGATTTCTCCTTAGATATCAATTTATCTAATTCATCAGTAAATGGAGTGAATTTCTTTAATTCTTCAGGAAATATAACTGTTTTGATCTCAACACTTGATTTAAGCTTCATATTTAATATCAAGATATCGGAAATATCATCATTGTGTATGTCTTTCTTCAAATTATCAATCAATTTCACTTTACTACGTTTGATATTATTCAAATCATTCAATATATCTTCAGCATGTCTAATTTGTTTATCTTGTGTGTCATCCATGTCCAAAAGACTGATCTCAGAATCTTGATTCGAAGAAATTTCTGTTAAATTTTTAAACTCTAAAGAATTTGGCCCTTTACTTAAAATGGAATAATAGTTCCCATCAATTAATGAAAACAATTTATTATCAGAAGTAGAAGCATCCGATAACACTTTTTGTAACAGATTAGCATCATCATTACGATTATTTGATCTGAAAAAGGAAATTAATTGATATATCTCTTTTTTTAAATTTTCAATCGACCTCTTTTTATTTTCATCGTTGGCGTATTCTGACAGAATCTCTTGTACTTTATTAATAACATCTTGGGATAAAACTTCCTTATTCTCACCTTTAAGACTTTCTTTGATTGCAACCAACGCCTTGGGTAATTTCAAATACTCTAAAGCTGATATTGTCTCTTCATTAGAAACTTCAAAATGGTCAATTTCATTACGTAAATATTGCGATTTTTCTTCCGAATAATAACTCGACAATTCATGAATATTAATTGGAACGACGTTAACCAAAAAATTGTTATAAGTCTTCTCATTTATAGTATGAAACGTTGAATTGTCATTCAACTTAATCACTTTTGTACTGTCCATAGGCTTTATATCTGGCAAGGTAAGTAGACTAGGAACAATATCATGATAAATTAAATCATTGTCTTTGTTCAAATCATTAAGCTTGATAGTAACAGCATCTTTTTGATATTTATAATTATCCAATAATTCATACACATCGCCAGTACCCTTAGCCACCAGCTTTAATGTGCTGCTATGTATTTCATCCAACACATCCTTTGATTTTGTCAAGTAAGCAATAGACTCACCATATTTTCTACCCGCATCTAAGTGCAAACCATTATAATAGTATGCCAAGGATTTATAGTACTGATACTTGAAATAAATGGTGGAAATCCAAGTGGAGTCCAACTCTGCCGTAACGTAGCCAACACCTTGATCTTCTGTATCTTCTGGTCTTTCCAAAAACCCTTCTGAATCATCATAATCATATTCATCCACATCAGCATCATCAATCACTCTAAAAGTTTCCTTTTTATCCTTATTGATCATATTATAACAATCTTCAAATAATATACTTGATGATTTACAAAGTTTAGCAATCAATGAATTTTTCAGTTGATTCAAATCACCAGTAATAACTTTCAAAGTAAAAATTTCTTGAGATTGAGCAATCATTAATTTCCCCAAAAATTTAATTGTTGATTGATTTAAATCTTGACTTGGTGCATGTAAGAAATTTTCATTAATAAATTGAAATATCCCACTTGCTTGTTGCAACATTAAAATCAGCTCTTTAAATGATTTTTCACCTTCTTCACCATTAATTTGTTGCAGTTCATTATATTTAACATTAGAAAATTTACTTAATAATGCCCCAATATTATATAAAACATTTGCCTTTTCAAATGGTAATGCATTTTGAACGTGGGATAATGAAGAAAATGAATCGTGCCATTCAAATTGGAGTTTTTTGGATTTGTTCAAATCATGAAATGGTATTCTTAAATCAATCAATTCTAATTGACTGTAGTACGTATAGTATAATCTCAATCCTGTGTTATCAGCATTGACACCTCTGATATCTTGACGTAATTTATTTAATGAATTAAGATCATCTTGATATTGAGATGTATTCCCATAAATGGATAATAAATAATTGTTGATTGGCTTGACCCAGTTTACTTCTTCTGTTTTCTTACTTGGGATAACTAGTAAATGTGTCTTCATTGTTTGGTTGTCAAGATCTGGTAAAGGTGGTTCAATATGTGGTGACTGCTTTTTTTTTTTGTTCCCCTTAAAGAGAATTTACAGTATGGTAATCGTGTGGACTGTCCCGCAAATCAATTGCCTTCATGAAGCAAGTAATTAAATCTGCTGTTTGGTACTTGTCTATTGAACAAATATGCTCAATTATTCGGACACGGTCTTCTTAAGAGAATGCCCTTTTGAATGATGGTATTCACGTCTTTCGTGTGTCTATACAAGGGGTCTTGTTTAAGAATCATCTAGTGGTGGTATTCTTTCGCACGACCTTGTGTTAGCAACAAATGAATTCTTCATTGAATGGCAAAATACTTCGTGCAAAGAAAAACAATTTTTTCAAATCCCATAGAAGCAACTTCCCCCGGTCAACGAAGACATTATACATATCGGATACAAGTCTTTTGAAAACCGTATACAATGTTGGCTATGAACGCACCGAGGCTTCTAAGTAGAGCCATATCACGGTCATTGCTTTCTCGTGTACCGAAACAACGTCTATTTTCAACATACACCCCACTTGCATTAAAATCAAGCAGAATTTTATATAATAAACCCAGCAAAGATGATAACAAAAAATCCGATGAGGATTTAGAAAAGGAAAACGAAAGGAAAAGACAGACAGAGAACAAGAAGAAGAAAGATCTTGATGAAGAGAGTCAAATTCGTGAAGAATTAAAGAAGAAATGGCCAAACATACCTCAAGAGAATTTGAAAATTTATAAAATCGATACAAGACCACTAGTTACTTTCTTACTTGTTGGATTTGGTCTCTTTACCTTGTATTTAGTATCTCGTAGTACTGAAGACGAACTCCAAAAATTAACCATGCAAGATTTCATCACAAATTACATTGAAAAAGGATTGGTCACGAAAATGGTTGTTATTAACAAAACTGTAGTGGAAGGGGAATTGGTACCGGGTGCTGTTTCTGAATTAACAGCTACCAGAGGTCGTAACCCATATGTCGTATTCACCATTGGATCATTGGAGTATTTCGAAGATGAAATGAATAAAGTGCAAGATAGATTGGGCATCCCAGTTAATGAAAGGTTACCAATAGTATATGAGGAAAACACATCTTTGTTGAGTTATCTTATGCCTATATTACCAACGGTTTTATTAATTGGTGGTATGTATTATTTAACAATGAGAAGAGTACCAGGCGGGCAAGGTGGATCTGGAGGTCCCGGAGGGATCTTTGGCATTGGGAAATCAAAAGCTAAATTGTTTAATCAAGAAAACGAAGTTAAAATTAAGTTTAAAGACGTTGCTGGATGTGATGAATCAAAGGAAGAAATTATGGAATTTGTCAACTTCTTACAAGATCCTCATAAATATGAAAAATTGGGGGCAAAGATTCCAAGAGGTGCCATCTTATCTGGTCCTCCAGGTACTGGTAAAACTTTACTTGCCAAGGCAACTGCTGGTGAAGCAGGTGTTCCATTTTTATCTGTTTCTGGTTCTGAGTTTGTTGAAATGTTTGTTGGTGTCGGTGCTTCTCGTGTTCGTGATTTATTTAAAACCGCCCGTGAGATGGCCCCTGCCATTATATTCGTTGATGAAATTGATGCCATTGGTAAAGAAAGAGGGAACGGAAGAATGGGTGGTAATGACGAACGTGAAAACACATTGAATCAATTATTAGTTGAAATGGACGGATTTGATACTACCGATCATGTTGTTGTATTAGCAGGTACCAATAGACCAGATATTTTGGATAAAGCTTTATTGAGACCAGGTAGATTTGACAGACATATTTCAATTGATGTCCCTGATATTGAAGGTCGTAAGCAAATATTCAAAGTTCATTTGAGCAAGTTACAATTGAAAAGTGTACAAGATATTGATGTTAAACAAAAAGACGTTGATTTTTCCAAATACCAAAAATTGAAAAATGAAGCAATTGAACAATTGGCAGGTAGATTAGCTGCATTAACACCAGGTTTTGCTGGTGCTGATATAGCCAATTGTTGTAACGAAGGTGCTTTAATTGCCGCTAGAGAAGATGCTGCTTCAGTCGATATTTATCATTTTGAACAAGCCATTGAAAGAGTTGTTGCTGGGTTAGAAAAGAAATCACGTATTTTATCACCTGAAGAAAAGAAGACAGTTGCATATCATGAAGCAGGACATGCAATTTGTGGTTGGTTTTTGGAATTTGCTGATCCATTAGTTAAAGTCTCTATTGTTCCTCGTGGTCAAGGTGCCTTGGGATACGCTCAATATTTACCAAAAGATCAATACTTGGTTTCTCAAGAACAATTCAAACATAGAATGATTATGACATTAGGTGGTAGAGTTTCTGAAGAATTACATTTTGATACCGTTACAACTGGAGCTTCTGATGATTTCAAAAAAATCACTCAAATGGCTCAACAAATGATTTTAAAATTGGGTATGTCAAATAAATTAGGTCAAATATGTTATGATACTGATGGTGGTGACAATGGGTTTAAAGTGCATAACAATTATTCAGAAACTACTGCTCGTGTGATTGATGAAGAAGTGAAGCGATTAATTGATGAATCTTACGAAGCATGTCATAAATTGTTGACTGAAAAATTAGATTTGGTTGATAAAGTAGCTAAAGAGTTGCATAAGAAGGAAATTTTAACTAGAGAAGATATGATCAGAATATGTGGACCTAGACCATTTGCAGAAAGAAATGATGCCTTTGATAAATATCTTCAAGGTCAAGACGCTTTTAAAGGTAAACCAAAAGCCAAGGACGAAGATTCTCCACCAAGAGCAGAACCCGCTTAAACTGAATGAGCAAATTAAGGATTTTATTAAAAAAAAAACGCCCCTCAGTTGTATTAAAGTATATATTATATTTGTACATAGTAATTTTAAACACACGATCTATAAGAATATTAATTTTTTTTTAATCGAATAATTCATCAATCGATTCATAACCTTGTTCCATAAAAGATAGTTTAAAGTCACTATCTGTAAAATTGGGTACTTTAACTGACACCGTTCTCGATGGAACGACATCAACCAGAATAGATTCTCTATTCTTGTCTTCTTGTTGCTTCGACCTGCAATGACCCGCTTCTATTAAATGCTCTCTCCATTCTTCATATCCACCATCAGTCAAGTATCCACATCCTAGTATGGGACATAGCAAAACTTGTTTTCTATTGTCGCATTCATTTTTCAGTTGGTGACGAGTAACCGAATCAACATCTAAATAGAACTTCTGACATGTTTCTCCATGAATTGGCTTCCCACAAGTATAAGATTTGGATTCAGGAGGTAGTTGTTCAAGTAATTTAGGGAAATTTTGAAACAACAGAATTGAATCTACTTTCGGTACTGTTTCACATTGTGTTGACTTGATAGTATAACCTAGATGAGCCAATTCTGGAGTATGTGCTTGTAGAAGGTGTGATTCATATAGTTTTTTATTCCCCGTGCAATAATGACAAGTTGAAAATGCACATGCAAATATATTGGTGCCAGATGATGTTGTGTTGGTTGTATCGAGAAAATAGTATGGCTCCTCTACAATCAGATACTCCTCGTCAAAAGTTAATTCAGAATCGCATGCTGGTGGAGACATTTCCTCTGTTTCGGATGATGAGGATTCATATGGCGATTCTGACTTCTCTACTGATTGAGGCTGTTCATCATGTATCGATTCTGTCTCAGACTCTTGAAACACATTCCCGTCATATTCGCCATTCACTTGATTTGATGCATACTCCCTCCATTGATGTACTCGTGACCCCCTGTTGTAATAATCCAAATCTTTCTCTGTTGTCTCCGAATCAGTGTCGTCCTCCGATTCGTGATTAGACTCTCCATTTGATCTCGTTTCGGAATCATCATCTTCTGAATCTTGCCAGTCAGCGACTACCGTCTTGAGGTAAATCGAATCGTCATCTGATTCTTCTTGTTCAACCTTTTCCTCTCGTTTAACACCTATATTTGTAGTACTTGTGATTTTCCTCTTCTTTGTAGGTGATTCATCAAACTCAATACCAGTGGGAACTTTACCTTTCGTCGGTGAGTTTTTAAAGAGATCATTTATTCTCTCAGTATTTTCCCTATGCAATGGTTTATTAAACAAGTTCAATTTCTTCAACACCTTTCGTTGTTCTTGCTTCTGTATCTTTGCCCTTCGCTCAGCCCGTGTTGTTCGATCTCTCCAATTCCTCAACTCTCGTCCATAATCTTCATGCCAAATATCTAATGCACGGATATCTTTATTAGATTCTTTTTTACGACCCAATTTTTCCAAATGACCGTTGTTGGTCACTATTTCACCAGTCAAAATGTCGATTTCATCACTTTCGAGCGTATCATCAATTTTACTATATTTGGAAATGATGGCATCCCATTGTGTTTTGAGTTTCAGTAGACTGTTTTTCTCCATTTGTTTCATCTTTCGGTTGAATTGTGATTCATTCAGCTGGTTTATTAATTGGTTGATATCTTGATCTAGTTGTGTTCGTATTTCGTTGTCTGAATAGTACTCATCTTCTATATCTTCTTCATCGTCGTCGTCTTCCAGTTGTGAAGAATATGGTTCTGATGTTTCGTCAAAGGGGTTTGATGATATAGATAAATCAGGCACTATTTCATCTTGTAATAACCCGTGTTCTCTCATTAGAATCTTAAATACTTTCTTGCTGTTTAGAAAGAAAACAAAGAGAAATTCTTGCAACAAAAAATACACAATTGTTTTATCAAGTCTGATTTCCACGCGAATGTATTACGTAATACATAACCATCAAAAGAAGTTATTCATTTCCATTCATTATCTATATACAAGAAACAAGGGATCGGTTATTTTATACATCATTATTATCAACAGTAGATGTCCTTTCATTATTCTTATTCTTTTCCCAACATAATCTAAAGTCCTGCATTTCCTTTAAACATTTCCTCCAATCTCCAGTATCAGCATGGCATAATTGTAATTTCAAATTTTCTTCATGACACCCTGTGTTTATTATTCTTTTATCCCATTCATCCGGTTCATCGTCATCATCAAGGGTTTGGTTCGTTAGTTCTGGTTTCATGAGTAAATGTATACGGTCGAAAAGTGGCCTATGGGAGGAACTGATTGTATGTCGATTTTTTTTGCTTTGAATTTTTCAACCGAGTGGTTCTATATACACGCACTTCCTACAAGGAATATGATGTTGCAAAAAACGTCTATTCGAGAGATTATCATACTATAGATAGATTAAACCATTCTATATTCAAACCCCATCACTAGATAACAGACTAAGTGATACTTTACCTGAACAATGGTATGGGCTCAGAGAATTGAGCATATTCATTCTTATAACTAGTCAAATCCAAAAACCCGAGTATAGAATCATCATCACCTCCACCAACAATATCTTCACCTTTATCAAGATGACTATTTTTCGATATTTTCAACTCATCCACATTTTGTAAAAATAATGTCTTCACAGTGACCTCTTTCAATTGACCGATTCTATGAGCTCTCTTTATCGCTTGTGCCTCTACTGATTCTTGTTTCACTGGGTTTATAAAATAAATACATGATGCAGCAACGATATTTAATCCATGTGAAGAATGCGCAATGTTCATGACTAAACAAACACCACCTAGAAGTTCATTATCATAATTTGAAAAATCCATTAGATTCTGAGCTCGTTCAATGGGACTTATGAAATTAGCATAAATGATATGTTTCACACCTAAGATCTCTAATAACTCAGTAAGATAATATGCACCATCTTCAAATTCGAAAAAAACTATTGATTTTATCTTGTTTTTTTGATTCTCTATAAGACTTGTTGCTAAATATGTTAATTTCGATGATGAAGTTCCATACAATTTCATATTTCGAAATCCGTCAAAATACGTCTTCTCAAACCCATTTTCCAATGGTTGTTGTGGTTGTTCCGACTCATCCTGTTGATTATCTTCCGGTATATCAAAGGCAACTTTTCTCTTTTTCCGTGGAGTTGAATCAATAGAAGGCGGCGCATCCGTTTCTGATTTCGAAATAAATCCATGAATACCACCATTCCCCAGTTGATGTAAATTTTTAATATTTTTCTTATTTTTCAACTTATCTTTATTTTTTCGAGATCCAGGCATTTCTTCCCAATATCGATTCCAAAAAGATTTGGAAACTGACTCTAATTTAGTTTTAAATGCTTCTTCATTATCAAAGTTCAAAAACCAATTGTCTTTCCAAAACTTCTTAACCTCCGACAATTGCGGTGCTCCAAAGACTCCCATCCCCATATATTTTCCAATCCCTAAAGTTGGAGTAAACATAGAATTATCATCAGAAACATAATAATTCAATTCATGAATCACTTGTGCTACTTTCCATCTAGGATTCTGTAAAGCTATGGACGCAGTCATTTTGGATTGTTCCAACAACGCCCTATCTCTTTCATTATATTTATCGCCCTCCATTAACGCGGTATCACAAATAGAGACTAATCTCTCGACATCTTCTTGTTGGAATCCTGTCCAATTAAACGTGGCCCTTTGTACGTTGGAAAGCAATCTTCGCAATTGTGCGCGATTGGAAGGATGGAACATATAATCTATCCCTGTTCTCTCTGAAGTCACGGCATTCACAGCCAATACAGCAGCAAAGAGATTCATTGATAAAGTATCGTGGAATGATGGTTGTAGAATAACTTTCTCATGATGGAATTGCGGTAGTTTAACCTGAACATCCAGTGGTTGATGTCTGACCATTACTGAATTTAACAAGTTTGAAAAAGTTAAATCAGCTCCATATAATGAATCAATCAAAGGTTTGATAATTTCTTGATTCCATAATCTTGGTTGACTATAATAAGGTTCCAATTTTAGAAAATTACTAATTATGATTCCCAATTTGGTCAAATCACTCTTTGCATCAAATTGACTCTCTAAAACATGTACATCATCCGTCTTTTGTTGTTGGGTCCCTTCCATGTAAATTTTGGTTAATCCAGAAGTTGGAGTACCTGAAACTGCCCATCGTCTTTCTGAAAACAATAAACGACATGTCTGTGCTGCCTTTGATGTTTTTGATTGAACAACGTGTCCTTCGTCTATAATTAGTCTTTTCCAATAAACTCGTCGAAGCGACGGCATGGCATTATCATCAGCAAACGCTTTGGACAAACAAGTCTGAGATAAAAGAATCACATCGTATTGAACCAACTCCACTGGGTCCTCGGGTAATATATTGGAGTACGCAGCTTGTTGAGACGTAGATGGTTGCTTAATATGATTTGCAGCGTATAACACTTTAAGATAGTTTTCTTCAACATGTAATTTTATTTCATCACTCCATTGAATGAATAAATTATCAGGAACAATAATTAAAGTGACACTACTCAAATAAAGTTTTATATAATTTGTTGCACCAGCTCCATCTCTTAGTTTTTTTTTAAGGACGACATTTCTGCTTCCCTTGTTGGTCTCATCTTTAGGGTCATGTTGAATGCAGAAATACCCTGGGTTTCTTGATAGGTTGTTAATGACCGATTGTGGAAGGTCATACAATTTCCACGGGATGGATTGTTGCAAAACTTTATCACGACAGAATTCAACTAATGATTTCATTTGATCATGTATCTCTACTTCATTAAATAATAAATAAAAATCGTTGGGGATTGTCAGAATCTCAAATTTGGTCATACTTATCAAACTTAAACAAATTAGGGTTTTGCCTAATCCCATATTCTCACTCAAGATTCCTCCATATGGTAGTGATATGATATTCGGATTCAAATACATATTTTTAGTATATAAATCAAAATAGAACGGTGCACTAGTATGTACGGGTGGTTGCAATTTAATCAAGTTGGGTACTAATTCTCGCCTCTTGATACATTCTCTTTCTAGCATCAATCCTAATGATCTTGCTTGGAATGGGTAGATTGTGGATTTTATCCCTTGGATTTTTACCATGCCCTGATCCGATTCTATTGCCAATCTTCGTATCTTTTCTTCAACACTTTTATCAGGTTCCTTCTCATTTTTTATCATGTACTTGGATAGATCAGGTGATGGGATCTCATTATAAATATCTTTAATTCTCTGTCCAAAAACCGCATTCGATTCATATTTCACGTCCTCATCATTATATTTCAAATCAGTTGGGTTATTTAGACTCCATCTAGATAAATGGAATTTGGACTCTCGATTTGAAGGTTTCTGAAGTTCACTCGTATCTCGACAATCAATCAATGTTATACCCCCATTCGATACCAATTCTTCAATACTTAAATTATCCCCAATTGACCAATTCTCAATTGAAAAATCAATGTATCGTAATAATATTTCCATATTTTGTGCATATTGCTTATCCAATTTCATCGTTGATTTCACATACTGTTGCAGTTGCAATCTCCAATCCCGTATGTATCTATACCCTTCAATATCAACGGGGACACAATATAATCGTACCCGACAGATATGTACCGGTATATCTTCAATCTTGACAATTTTAAATGTAGCCTTAAAATAATTATACTTCAACAAGACCAAAAGTTTATAAAGTAACAGATTAATCGGCATGTGTTTCAATTCCATAAGATATAGTAAGAAATCCAAATCTAACCATCGCCATGATGATATATTTTGATTCACTTTGATACCTCCTAAATCAGATATTTCCAATGGGAGATTTATGAAATTTAACGTTCCGACAGGTATCAATTTGTTTAATTCATTGGTTATTTCAATCACCTTTCGATAAGTGCTTGATGTTTTCTCATTGGCCATTGCATTTATCTATATTGTAGGGTGATGGTTGAAGTAGGAAAGTGCATGGGGGGGAAGAAACGAAAGATGTGGTGCTGTTTTTTTTTTTTTGTTCAATCTTACCCAATAATACCAAAATCTTGATGCAATGCAACGTATCTAGAAGATAAAGCCAACGTAAATTTTTAAAGATAGTTGAATGAGACTCTGGTCCTATTTGTCAAAGAAGTTTGTATCACTAAAAATATGTAATAATTTTAGTGGTCATGATGAGAAGTGGGGTGTCTCGCATGAAGATCTCAAAAATTCAATTCTTATCAGTCCATATCACGTGACAAAAGAATATAGTTACAATCATATTGTCTACAAAATCAACGAATATTATTAACTGGTTAATTAAAGTGTAATAAGGTATACAACTATTTAGTAAAAACAAAAAAACAAGACGAAATAAATTAAAAGTTGAATGATTTTAATCAAACAATGTGGTATATATATAAAAAAAACAAAAACGTAACCCATTACTTATTCATCTCTCTTGCTAAAAACTTGATCCCAACAAGTTTCACAAATTTTTAAAAACTTCTTTTTATTCTCTTCTGCAGAAGCTGCAAGTTTACTAGATTTGGCACCAACAGTACTTCTATCATTTTCATCTCCCTCTTCATCGTCCTGATCCATTTCGTCGCTCTCACGTCCATTGGCCTCGTCCTCCTTTTCGTCTTCTTCATCATCAGCTTTGTTAAATATTTTGAAATTGAACACATTGGATCCATTGATAGTGATGCTTCCATTCACTTCTTGAGATTCAGAAATAGTTATCACTTGCGGCGTTGGAATCTCGTCATGAACTGAACTCCCAAAATATTCCCTTTGAGCAGATAATGGTTGACTATTTAAAGGTGCTGCTTTTTTCAAATCACCACGGAAAACATCAGTGACCGCACTTGGTTTTGGTTTCGATCCAACTGTTTGCGGTGCCACTATCACTGATTGACCAGGATGTTGTTGCTGTATAGAGGCTCCTGGAGGTAATTGTTGAGTTGAAGATGTTCCTGGTACTATTGCTGTTTGTGGTATACCTGGTTGCAATACCCTTCTGCCAAAATGGGTAGCAGTTGAGCTTAATGGGATAATTCTCACTCTTGGGTTAACTTGTCTCAATTGACTTCTAGATTGCTGTATTGCGGGGGAGTAGTATTGTTGATGAGGTGTGGTGACATAATAATATTGAGGCTGTGGTGGAATGGCTGCAGGGTATGCAGCTTGAGGTGCTATTCTAGTAGGCATCATTCTAGGTCTTGGTCTTGTTCTTATAGGAGCCGAATGAATCGAAGGACGCAAGTTTGCAGTATTAGGAGTTTCTCCAATACTCAAAGGTGGTGGAACATTCAGTCTTTTCATCTTTTTGACCCCTGATAAACGATTGAGGTCGGAATCATCCGAGGCATAGATTGGTGATTTTGGTGCCAATCTTTGATTCGGTGGAGGTAACTCAATAATTTGTGATATTGGTGCACCTCCTGCTACTGACAATGTTGGCAAGCCAGTTGCCGTTGCATTGGAGCTTGTAGTTGTAGCTGTAGCTTGTTGTGGTTCTTCCTCTTCTTGATCCTTTCCATGTCTAGCTGCAATTAGGTTTTTCTGTTGCTGTTGAATCTGCTTCAGAAGCAGTATGGTCGATTTCATAGCTTCATTAATTGAAGGCGGTAAACCAGGACTGACAATTCTTAGGGCCACGTCGGCATTGTCCGGCACACCAAGATTCAATGACATTGGTCTATGACGTTTTCGAGGGGAAGTAGACGATGAAGTTGCGGATAAAGGCGAGGCAGTTGCCGTCAGTAAATTCTTGGTGCCTTTCGTCAACAAATCATCTTGATCAGAGGTCAATTTGTTATTTGAATTCTTGATGGTCGATGATGACGGAGGTGTTATGGTGGCTGATGGAGTAGATGTAGCTGTTGCTGTTTGAGTTTCTATTTTGCTTGACATAGGGAAAGTGAAGGTATTAATCTAGATGGAAAATAAATTATAAGGTAGGGGAAAACTTTTTGAAAAATTTGCTTCAGATCAACCACGGGGATCTTCTTTCTAATAAAGCAAGGGGGATATAATTTAATAGGGATCAAAGAAGTTGATGTATCCAATTTAAAAAAAAACTCCAATCAATCAGGTGTAACAAAGATAAAGCAAATATAAAAATAGAACACAGGGGAAAGGTACTTCAAGTTTCCTTTTATTTTTGGGGATTGTAATGGTTGGAAATGTATCTGAAACTTGATAGTTTTTTTTTCTTCTGTCCTCACTCTTAAGGTTTGTTTTGTTTTTTTTTTTTTTGGTTCGTTTTTTTAAGGGGAATTGAGTGAGTGAATGTTTTATATTAGTGACGTGGACTATAGAAACTCGGGGCGCGAGGTGGTGGGTGGTGGAGTCCAAGAAATGCAGGGAATAAATTGAGCCAAAGGAAGCTTTTTCTTCTATTTTCAAAAATATGACAGAAACCCGCTTAATAAAATTGTTTAAATGTCAAGGGAACGAGTGTAGATATATATAATATGTAACGTCAAACCCAAATCTATTAAATTCAGATGGGAAATATTGATATTGTGTATGTGTTCTTCTTCCCTGATGATTTTTCTTTTTTTTTTTTTTTGTAAATTTTTTTATTTGATTTCAAGTATCAATTTTATATGTAATTTGGGTTAAAAACTATAATTGTCAGTTGGATGTGGCACAAAAGTAAAACTAAACGTGAATAGGGTTGGGTTTTTTTTTTAGGGTGGTTGCCAGAATTCGCCCTGAATAAGTCGACCTGTCTACAACGAACTTCTGGTGTAGCAATATAAAAAACCCTTGCAAAAATGTATGGGCTCGCTTTGAAGATGTTGTTGTTGGGGTGGGTGGAGGTGGCTGAGATAACTTTGATTTGATAATTCTAGAATAGATAGCCAGAACAGTCTGTTGGAGGGTTGATTGATTGGTTGGATAGTTGGTTATGATAGAACAAAAACTGTATGACTTGAGTGAATTTGCTAATTTGTTGATTAAAATTTTAAATTTTATTTCCGTGTTTCAGAATTGATTGCACACTGTACGAAGCACAATGTATATCTTTTTTTTCTTTCTTTTTTCGCCCGCAGACACACTTGGGCAGTTCCAGACAGACAGCACAAACTCTTAGCTTTGACTTTAACTTTGACTTTGGCTTTTTTTGCAACGGAGGGTTGGTCGTAATCTTTATTGCGCTATTGCTTGTCTGACTGTTTCAAATTTTATCTTGTCTAAAAATAATGAGAACACTAACACTAAACTTTGCTGGGGGTAGGATTTAAACTATGTATATTAACTTTTGTATGATGTGGGAATCGATAGTGTGATGTGATTTAAAGTGGAAAAAGAGAATATCTCCTGGTATCTATATTTATATATATATTTTTTTTTGGCTGCAGCTACTCCCCAGACTTTATATATATATTACTTCGCTGCAAAAGATTAACCTACTTCCTTCTTTCTTTCGTAGTCCGATTATATCTGTATTCTATCTAGGGGGGACGGGAAATGTTCCAAACCAACTGTACCCGAATTTCATTGGCTAACCCATTCATGAATGTATTCGATAACAATAAAGATGTATCTTAACTTTAAACCCACATTAACAAAGACAAGTGAATAAATCCTCTCAATAAAGAAGAATTCAAAGAATGTTAAGCATGGTTTAGACAGAATGTATGCTTATTTCTTCGTTTTTAGATTATACAGCTATCATCTTCATCTAATTCTTTACTCTCTCCCCCCTCTCATCCTTATTCTTTACCCCCGCGTCCTTCTTTCTTCTTCCTCGGGTTCTTACAACTGTTCTTACTACTTGCAACAATTACCCACACAGCCATGAGCTAGACTAGAGATGAGAGGGACTTGTCTAGGGTCAAAGATCTTCACATCCCCGATCATCCCTACTTTATGTACTGTGCACATACTGTAAACCCACAATTTGATCTTTCTTTCTTGAGACATTAGATATTTTTATTTTGTACTGTTTCAACAGGGAATGCACTCTGACATTTTAACATTCCACCGTAGACAAAAAAAAATATCGTTTGTGTGCGTTTTTTTAGCTGGTCTTCTTTATATTACGACCCAGAACAAACAACAATCAGTTGATTTAGACATCTTCAGGACTAATGCAAAGGCTATACTTCCGGAACGCACTCCGGAGTCGTTTCGTTTCACTGTCAACTAAAGGATAGGGCTGAAAGGGGGGCAGCAAGAGAGAAAGAGAGAGGCTGGGGATGAAATAATCAATCGATTGCATGAAAACGTATGGTGGTGTAGCCATAGCGCAAAAGATGTAGATCAAATTAGACGATGGAAAAGTCAAGAGCAAAAGAGCAACCCTCCAAACAATGTAAGCAAAGCAATGTCGATCTAATTAGAAATTTCACTCACCTAGCATATTTCATGATCGATGATGAAGATGATGGGGGGGAATATGTATAATTGGTTGCAAAAAAAAATAAAATAAGTAAAAAAAGAAAAAGAAAAGAAAATACTTCATTTATCCACCGCCAATAAAAACGGGAGCTTTTTAACGATAATTGAAAAAAGGGAGGCGAGATCGGGAGGCGGGATAAGAATATGAATCCGAAAGTAACCGTTTATACCGTTCGATGTCTGCAGCACGCGTACAATTAACAAACCCTTAGATAGTATACCTTGTGCCGTACGGTGATTAAAAATTCTGACGATAATACAGTGCTGCAACATCTGTTACAGTGAAGTATGTATATTCTACTAGCAGCGCATGTATTCTATAAAGAAGAAAAACTTATATAATACTGGTAGTCCTGTGTGCAATTAATGGTTGTAAAGACGTGTGGCTGTGTCGCGTCTCACGCATCACGTGCAATTACATATTAAACAGTAAACTCTCTGCGGTACTAAGATACAGACGTGTACTAACTATTATCCAACCTTTAGATATTGCAACAGAAGTAGTGTAATAATACAGTAATTGCAAATGTAAAAAACAAAATGATATTTACTAACTAATAAAGAAAGAGATGAGATTAATTTATATATATACTAAATTATTCAAGTGTACCTAATTGGTGTATTTTTCCCAATTCTTTTGTCTCTTGAAGTTATTAACAGTGTAATATTTGGTGGTACATGAATAACCTCTCCAAGTGAAATCTTTGTTAGGATCACAATTACAGTTTCTTGCCTTTCTAACTTCAGGATCGACAGGACAATTAGTAAATGGAACATGGAAATAACCAACATCTTCAAAGAAATGAATCTTTTCTCTTGGTAAGAATAAAGCTGCCGCTATAGAATGAACAGGAGCATCACCCCATCTTTCATAAAAGAATCCACCATTTTGATCCAAATGTTCAAAATATTTAGTATAAGCTTCACTTCTCCAGAAAGCCAATGAACCAATTTCAAAATTAGACCAGAAATGACAACCGTTATAAGTTTTACCTTTATCATCAGAGACCCAATCCATCATGTTATTTTCAGCCAAATATTGAGGGTTCTTTTCAATGAATTCCTTGGTGGTGTCCCATAAAGTTGGAATGGTTTCTTTATATTCAGGTAAAGAAATGGTGAAAGCATAAGCTTTATCATTATCTTTCATCCATTTGAAAACATCATAATCAATGTCACAGAACAATTTGATATCTGGTTCAACTCTCCAGTAATAATCGTAATCCTTCATAATTTCTTGTCTCCAGAAGAACCCACTTTCAAAACGACACATATGTCTATAAGATTCAGAATGACCATAAATAATCTTCTTTTCTCTCATTTCTTCTCTAACCAAAGCAGCTTTTTCTTGATCAATCCATGGAGGATAAGACCAATGTTCTTTAGGAATCAAACCAAACTTAGTGGTACCACTAACCAAGTTACTAACAGTTTCTTTGAATTCATCATTAAATGCTTCATCATTAAGGAATACCCAATCATAATGGAATTTATTGTTAAATCTGTCTTCAACGTGTCTAATTGATTCAGCTAATGAATACAAATCAGAATTACGTGCCAACGTAACAAAAGTAGCCTTGATCTTATCATTGGAAGTATAAGTATCTGGAATGTCTTTTTGAGGAACTGGTTCGGCAGCACCACCACCATTAGCACCCATGATAGCCTTTGGCAATGGACCTTTAGCTTTGCCTAATGGGACTTGAACACCAGCAGCTGGTGCGGCGGCGGCGGCAGCAGCGGCTGGAGCAGCAGCGTTGACATCGGCATTGGTAACTGGGACAGCACCAGCGGCAGGTGCTTGTTGTTCGGATTGTTGATAGTTTGGAGGTTGGAAAGAAGAACCTCTAGTGAGTATATATCCACAACCTATCAATACAAGAGCAAATATCCCGAATCTAATTAAACGGGCATTTGATCTAGTTGAAGCCATTGTTCTTTAAAGTTCTTTAATGATATAATGAAATGAAAAAAAAAACAAGTGAAGATGAAAAAGAAAGAGATTGATAAAGGAAAGTTTTTTTTTTTTTTTGTTTAAATTTCAGTGAAATATGTTACTCTGTACATCATGATTTCTATTTTTTTCTGGTGTGTATTTTATCAACTACGTGTACAATAAATAAATAAGTAGGTAATTTTTCAGTACTGATGAATAAACCCATCCACAAAGATGAGAATCCAAGACACACAATAAAGCAAAAAGAAAAGAAAAAAGTACGCTATACATATGCAAGAACACGAAATCCCCTCTAGTAAGCCATAATTTAATTTCAACGTGATTTATCCAAAAAAAAACTACTACCTAGCCGAGTCCTTTCTTTTTAACTATGGCAATTAAGGGATGAAATAGACAAGACATTTTAGTTACGAAAATTATATCTTGGTCTCTATTCCCTACTGTCCCATCTAAAAAACATAAATTTGAACTAATATCAGTCGTGTGCAATGTGCCAGGGCTGGAAAATACAACAACGACAACGATTCGGAAGTTGATCAAACATGGCTTGTATACACCAATTATGTCTATGCCTCCCCCTTTGGTGGGGGTGAAAGCTACGTTACAAAATTTTATTCCAGCAATTGGAGGGAAACAGGTACAAAAGGGAAAAGTTTTCAATTTGGTGATGATGTTCGTAAGTCAAATAATAGTACCACAAAATGCAACCCTATTTTTCTCGCGATATTTAGTTAGACCAATCTCTAAAATCGAAAACATTTTGCCCAAAAAAAGAAAATCAGCAATCCTAGTCTTTATCAAAATTCCTACATACTCCAGTCGTTATCTCAACTGCTTTGAGTGTATCAGTTATTGATCTCGGCATTCCAACAAAATTGTAAACATGGGTGGGTGATGGTCAACATCCTGCTCTCGCGAGGTATAATGGCTTAAAAATTCATACTAATGAGGCAAACATTTTCGACTCAAACCGAGATGATGATACGTGTAACTCGCTCTCATTAGGACTTTGCAATGATGCTAATTACTGTTTCTAAAGATAATTTTAACAAAGAGACTAATATGTCGCTTATACTTAACTACATCATGTCTGAACTAGTCCTATAATTGTGTGGAAACTTATTAGAAGGCAATATTCGAAGCGACGCGTATGCAGAAATTTTTTGTTCGGGAAAATGAAGATTGACCGACCGAGGAAGCATCAAGAGAACAGGATTTTCTAAACATGAGTTTCCTATTGATTTCAAATTAGAAGATTGAATATGCCATAGGCTCTCTTCCTAGCCCCAGCTGATATAGCTATTATTTCAAGTAATAAAACTTGCCACGGCTTGAGTAGTAGTAATTAAAGTGGAGCGCATTGGACAACCCCCCTGTGGCATCATCCTAATTCAACCACTGTACTCTTTACTGTTAATAAAAAGGAAGTGTTCTGGTTTCGCTCAGTTCTTTCTTTAGAATCAATGACGTGATAAAGTTAACTTTAGACTTTCCAATGTTGCATTTGTGGGGGAAATGAAAGCGCAATTGGGGGGAACAAAGAAAGGCGTTTTTGCAACAAAGTTGTCAAGCACGAGGTTTAAATCGGTTCATGATTGATGCTCGTCTATATCTATCTCAGTTAATTGGATCGTTCTTCGAATCTCCCCCGTGATCGCTTATTTGATTTTAAACTTTGATAGACTAATGGTTAGGAGTGAAAATGCCTAGCACGCAATTTGATATGTGGCATCTCCTCAATATATAGGGGCAACGCTGCCTTGGCCCATGCTTACCGTATTCCATAACATTGAATTGGGTTCTTGTCTGATCAAGTAGTTGTCAGCATATCTAGAGATCAAATTTGTGGTATGATGAAAAGCAATAGAAAAAACCAATATCGGAATCGGGAATTAATTTCCATTTTTTTTATGGGGTATTATGTCTCAAAATTAATGCGAGAAATTTTCCGAGATCTTTCAATTTATAATGTTCCGTCAAGAATAATTAATCCACCACAATCCTTGCAGAATTACAAAAAAAAACTGATGATTCCCCCCAAATAAAGCGTAACTAAGTTGAATTTGAGAATTCTTAACATTCCACAAATCTATAAGAATGACTACAAATCATGTAATTTACTTTTCTCTCCACTTCAACTTTTCAAATTCTTGATATAAATAAAGAAAATCAAAACCTATCCTCCACCACATTTTTCAACATTCACAATTAACAATTAACTGACAAATGACTTTCAACATTGAAGAAACATTATCGCAATTAACAGAAGATGAAAAAATTGGATTGGTCTCGGGAATAGATTTTTGGCACACATTTGCCGTCCCCCGTTTAAACATCCCAAGTTTACGATTCAGCGATGGCCCCAATGGAGTCCGAGGCACAAAATTCTTCAATAGTGTCCCCCTGGGCTGTTTACCATGTGGAACTGCATTAGGTTCCACATTTGATATTTCATTATTGGAAGAAGCGGGAGAATTCATGAGTCTTGAAGCTAAATTCAAAGGTGCAAATGTTATTTTGGGCCCAACTATGAATATCCAAAGAGGACCATTGGGTGGACGTGGGTTTGAATCTATTTCAGAAGATCCATATTTAAGCGGTATGATTGGTGGAGCAATTGTTAAAGGCATTCAAAAAGATGGTTCTGTTGGTGGTACTGTGAAACATTTTATTTGTAATGATTTAGAAGATGATCGTAGTGCTAGTGATTCATTGGTTACTCAACGTGCTTTAAGGGAAATTTATTTGGAACCTTTCCGTATTTCCTTGAGGGAAAGTAACCCTGCTTGTGTAATGACTTCATATAATAAAGTCAATGGTGAACATGTTGCTGAAAGTAAGTTTTTCTTACAGGATGTTTTAAGAGATGAATGGAAATGGGATGGAACAATTATGTCTGATTGGTTTGGTGTTTATTCTAGTAAGGACGCAATTGTGAATGGATTAGATTTGGAAATGCCAGGACCTACACTTTTCAGAAAACCGGAAATTATTACCAAGATGCTTAAATCAAATGAATTGAATATCAAACATTTAAATGATCGGGTTAGAAGTGTTCTTAAATTAATTAAATATTGTAAGGTTTCAAAAAATTTAATCCATGATACAGAAACTGATGGGAATAACAATACTGAAACAAGTTCATTTTTACGTAAATTATCTGGTGCTTCAATTGTATTGTTGAAAAATGAAGATGGGTTATTACCATTGAACAAAAATAGTAATGAAACAATAGCTATAATTGGACCAAATGCCAAATATGCAGCTTATTGCGGTGGTGGGTCTGCTGCATTAAGACCATACTATACAACTACTCCTTATGATGCCATTTCCCAAAAATTAAACACTGAGCCAAAATACACCATTGGAAGTGCAGCATATAAATACTTGCCTGGTTTAGGGACACAAGTGAAAAATCCACGGACTGGTAAAACAGGGTATACCATGAAATTTTACAAAGAACCAAAATCTTCTTCTACTTTGTCAAGAACTTTGATTGATGAATATGATATTGATTTATCTTATCATCATTTAGTTGATTATTATAATGATCAAGCTCCTGATGGATTATATTACATTGACATTGAAGCGGACTATACGCCTTCCGAAACAGGAACCTATGAATTTGGATTAACTGTATGTGGAGTTGGTGAATTATTTGTTGATGGACAATTAGTAGTTGATAACAAGACAAAACAAACTAAAGGAGTGTCATTTTTCAATTCTGGAACCATTGAAGAACGTGGGACAATTGAATTAACCGCAAACAAAACATATAAAATCACCGTTGAATTTGGATCAGCACAAATGTATACCTTACGGGATCAAGGTGCTGAATATTTCGGAGGTGGACTTAATGTTGGCATGGCGAAAGTTATCAATGATGAAGAAGAAATCCAAAAGGCGGTCGCATTAGCAAAATCAGTAGATAAAGTGGTATTATGCATTGGATTGAATCAAGAATGGGAAGCAGAAGGATATGATCGTCCAGATATGAAATTGATGGGGTTCCAAGATAAATTGATCGAATCCGTATTGCAAGTCAACCCAAACACCATTCTTGTTAATCAATCAGGTACACCGGTTGAATTTGGACCATGGTTGGATAAAGCTAAGGCGTTGGTACAATGTTGGTATGGCGGGAATGAAAGTGGGAATGCCATCGCTGATGTCTTGTTTGGTGATGTTAACACAAATGGGAAATTATCATTGACTTTCCCACGTAGATTAGTTGATAATCCTACTTTTTTGAATTTTAAAACTGAAAGAGGAAGAGTATTGTATGGTGAAGATATTTTCGTTGGGTATAGATTTTATGAAAAAATGGATCGACAAGTTGCTTTCCCATTTGGATTTGGTTTGTCTTATACAACATTTGAATTTGAATGTTTACAAGTACAACTTCATGATGATTTCATTGATGTGCAAGTATCAATTTCAAATACTGGGAAATTGACTGGTTCTGAAGTGATTCAAGTTTATATTTCAAAAGTTGAATCAGATGTCATTCGTCCTATCAAAGAATTGAAGGGTTTTACCAAACTCAATTTGCAACCAGGTGAAACTAAAACCGCACAATTGAAATTGTCTATTAAAGATGCTGTTTCATTCTTTGATGAATATGCTAATGAATGGTCAGTGCAAAGGGGAGAATATAAAGTACTTGTTGGTAACAGCAGTGATAACACTCCATTAACTGCTTCATTTACCCTTGAAAAATCTTACTTTTGGACAGGTCTTTAGGTAATGAGATATAATGCGATAAATATATATAAATATATATATGTGTTTGTAAGTTTAAATGAGTAATCTATAAAACAAGTAATACAATGTATTTTGGAAAAGGGACAAGAGTAATCATTGGTACTTCTCCCATTCCACGGGTTTTTCTAATCCCATTTTTTCAAAATACTTTTTACCACATGAATACCCTCTAAAAGTGAAATCACTATTCGGATTACAATGACATTTATGATCGTATCTATATTTGGCATTTAATGGACATTGAGTATAAACCCCATGTCTATAACCAACATCTTCAAAATAATGAATTTTATCTTTTGGTAAAAATAAAGAAGCAGCAATCGAATGAATTGGTGCATCCCCCCATCTTTCATAGAAAAACCCACCTGTCTTGTCTAAATGTTCGAAATATTTCGTATATGCTTCACCTCTCCAAAAATTCAAATTGGCAACTTCAAAATTCGACCAGAAATGACATAAATTGTATGTTTCACCCTTGTCGTCACTAATAAAGTCCATAAAATTGTTTTCTGCTAAATATTGAGGGTTTTCCTTAATAAATGTCTTGGTATGATCCCATAATGATTCAATAGTAGCTCTAAATTCATGAATTGAAATGGTGAATCCATAAATTTTATTATTGTCTTGCATGTATTTGAACAAATCATAATCTAAATCACAATGAATATCAATACCAGGTTCTACTCTCCAATACCAATCGTATTCGTCCAATAATGGGTTTCTCCAGAAAAATCCACTTTCAAATCGACACATATGTCTATATGATTCACTGTCTCCATAAATAATCTTGGCAGCTTTCATATTTTGACGTGATTCTGCAGCTTTTTCTAAATCTATCCAATCAGGATAAGACCAATGCTCTTTTGGAATTTTCCCATATTTTGTTTTCCCTGAAACAATAGCAGTGGTCAAATCTTTGAATTCTTGAGTGAATTCTTCATCATTAAGAAAAACCCAATCATAGTTGAACTTACGATTGAATCTATCTTCAACTGTACGGATTGATTTAATTAAATCAAATAATTCGGAATTACGTGCCAATGAGACAAATGTTGCCTTTACTCTTTCAGATTTTGCTCCTGCGGCTGGTGCAGCTGCGGCAGCCGCGGGTGCTTTTGAATCTTGCTGAGCTGGTTGATTTTTCAAGTCAATGTGGTTTGCGTCAGCTTTGGAATCTGATGACTGGCCGGACTTATCGTTAGCTGATGGTTGTTGTTTTTCGTTCTTATTGTCTGGTAATTGTTTGTTTTCGTTCGTATTTTCTGTTGCTTTTGCTTTTGAATCCTCGATGGGTTTCTGATTTGGATCAATCAATATTTGGTTAGGTTCATGTTTCAATTCTTCAGGAACTTTGACTACCTGATCAGCTGGTACTGCCAGTTGTTGTTGTTGTTGTTGTGGTACTGGTTGGGTTGTAACATCATTAGTATTGTTAGCAACTAAATAAATGCCACCCTTGTGAGTTAACACGTAGATAGTTATGGTAGTCAAGAAGATTGCCAAGTACTTTAGATAAGGTTTTCTGGAACTATAGATCATAGAAGGTTTCATGTTGAGCAGGAACTATATTTGAATATAGTGTGGGTTTGGGAATGTGTCCTTATATTGGTGTGTTGTGTGAATAAGGGTGTTAATTGTATTTCCACGGAGTGTCACTCTCTCAGTCCGCACGTTTTGTTTGCTGGTGGTGGTGTTGGTTTATTTATTTTTTTCTGGTTTGGTGATGACGTCTGGTGGGAGGACTTGGATTCTATAATAATAATAATAATAATTATAACTGCAACCACAGAATGATCAAATGAAATGTAGTTGAAGGAAAGAGAAAAAAAAAGTAAGAGGTAGTATTTTATAAATATGTAAATTATATTGAACCAGAGAAGAATTCAGTGGAAAAGTTTCATTAATAAATAGAACAAAATTTAAAAAGTGGCTAACAACGAAAAAGAAAAAAAACCGCAGCAAAAAAAAAAAAATTCACACACCGGAACAAAGTAAGTTTTGTGTAACTCAGATGCGCACAGATTTTGTGTAATGTGGAACCCACTGGATTTTTCATCGCCATCTTGCACTACTTTTCACTCAATTCATAGAGGCACTGACAATCTATGGATCCTTTGAATGTGTTAATCGAAGAATAGGCGCACTAGTAAACAGACACCGTGGCTAAAAAACATACACTCTGGCTGTTGGTTTCCTTCTCGGTTTATAACGAATAATCCTAATGATACAGAGATATTATTTTTATGATTGCTGATACACTGAGCCGATATTATATCGCTTGTTGTTCTTCTGCTTCTATATCTTCCATAGTTAATTTTGAATCTACAATAAAATATAACTTTAATTGTAGTTATGATTTGCGTCTTGGATCAGCGGTTTGTTCTTAATGTAAATTGTCTATTTTTAACAACATAGATGTTATCTTTCGTTGCAAGACCAACACCTAACAACAATGAATATTGAGTTGGGTGTTTCGTGGGTGTGAGGGGGAAGCAACCCACACACGTATCGTGGATTCCAAGTGAACACGTCGACATACTTGCAAAAAAATATTTAAATTTCACTTTAGCTTGAACTTCTCGTAATTAATTTTCGCAGACTTTGTGTACTGGCCCTAAACCTATCCCATCCAATTAACCTAAACTTAAACTGCTAATTACGATACACACTTACAGACATCAGTAGGGTCATTAGTTATGCCAGGTCAAAAAATTGTACTTGCACTTCTAGGGTTATTATTTTTTGTAATATTCGATCTATCAAGGTTACAAGTCAATCCGATATTCTTCTGCATTAACTTACGTCATCCTACATGTGATCTAAATTATGAGTATACTGGTACTTCTGTGTTCCAATTAATAGTTCTAGGATAAACCACCAAAGAAAACTAGCAACAACGATCCACTGAAGAGCATATTCCAATCATTGATTGTTTAACATGAGTATGTTGAAACTGGTCTTATCAACCATCTGTCGCCCCACCAAGTCTTTGAAACAACGCAAAAGGCACAGAAAAACCCTGACAAGCAAGAAAAAAAAAATAAACTTTGGTAGCAAACGTATTCATTCAAATATCAAACAACAGGCAATAGCAAAGATTGAAAAATTAGACAATGGTACATGTCAAAAAACGAGGCAAGTTTCATGTAACTCTCAAGTTCTTTTTCTCTCGTCTCAAGCATGCAGCAATCGGATCTGATAATAGGAAAGAAATTGAGCCTGGTCGTGGTGGGAAGCACCAAGTGAAACAGGACGAGCTGAGTTTGTTGTGAATGGATATTTTCGCAACCATAGGCTGAACAAACGAGAGAAGGCATACCAAGTGTTCTCCCAACAAGAAAGAATGGTGGGATTGAAAGAAACGCGAATAATTTTGTCAATAATGGTAAAACAAAACAAAAAAGCCTTGGGTGGCTTTGCAAATAGTTGGATAGCATTCTAAAATCAGTAAAACTACCCAAAAAAAAAATAATTGATTCCGCCCAGGATCGAACTGGGGACGTTATGCGTGTTAAGCATATGCCATAACCAACTAGACCACGCAACCAATTTCTGAAAATTTATTTTTTTGGATAGTTTTGTGGAATTTTTCAGGCTCTTTGTAAAACATCAAAACTAACCATTAATAGTTGTTTTTGCATTTGGATGTCTTAAATATAATGGGGAGATAACATTTACTTATTTTTTTAAGCAATTAGTAAACGTGGTTATTGAATAATGCAAAAAAATGTCTTTTTTGTATTTCATGTAGTTGATCTTGTTGAGTGAGATATGTGACACATAAACACATTTTTTGAAGAGAGTAGTAGCTTGGATATGTTTGAAGAATAGATAAAATGATACGGGTAGTAGATAAAGATACAGCTGATTGTAGAACGTTTTTTAAAAATCTCTAGACATCTTCTTTACTATTAAATTTTTGCGAAAAGTTGCAAAAAAGTATTTAGATTTGAAAAATTCAGTCAAACTTAGTATCTAAAAAAGTTTTTGCTACAACAAGTTAATATCAATACCATTTCTTACATTCATTTTCTAATAACTACATTTATTTTTGTTCAGGCAGCCTTTGTCTTTCGAAATGGACTCCAGATATTTCAATCTTGAAGGACACAAACTTTTTCAAACGAGAAACTCTACTGTTGCACTGAACCAAACAAAAAAAAAAAAAAAATTGTTAAATGAGAAAAAAAAATTTTTCAAACCACCAATTTGGGTTCCCGTGATAATCATCCTCCTCCGCATCCCAATGCTTGCAAGATCACTTATATTTAAACGTAGTATATCTACGAGATTTTCCTTACCTGTAAATCAGACTTTAGAAGTTCTCAAAGCCACCGATGCCGATTTCGAAGGATTATTCTCGCATTATGCCATGAATCAATTATGGTTTCAACGAGGTGAACAATTAGTTCAAAATTTGAATGAATATATGGCCCAATCTAAATCTATTGTTGATAAGGAATATACATTACATGAAATCATATCGTTAACTATGAACAAACCGGAATTATACCATATTCATAAAAATGCATCCAATTTATTCAATTTGAATTTTTTTTTCGAAAATATTAGAAATTTACAAAGAATACCTCAAGAAATTATTCCTAGTGGTCCTGAAACTTTATTACAAACTCCAACTGATAAATTTTCAAATGTTCCAACTGATGAAAATTTGGTTGATTGGATAAATGATTCATTTGGATCAATTGAAGAATTTAGAAATTTACTTATAAATTCAGGTAGAGGAATTAAAGGTGATGGTACTGTTTGGGTGGTTGCTGAATGTACAATGAGTGAAAGTTATTTGAGTAGGAGTAACTTTTCAGCACCTATGTTTCATAACTTGGCCGTTGTAAACACTTATAATGGAGGTATGATTGATGATGCTGAAAGATCAGGTCAATTCAATAGAATGAAGTCTTTGTTGACTAAACAAGACCAACAAACCGAGGAGGAAGTTGAAGAAGTGAAAGAAGAAGTAGAAGTGAAAGAAGTAGTGAATGAAGAAGGAGAAGTAGAAGTAGAAGTGAAAGAAGAACAAGTGGAAGTGAAAGAAGAACAAGTCGAAGTACAAGAGCAAGCGGAAGTGCAAGAACAAGAACAAGTAGAAGCAAAAGAAGTTCCTGAAACTAAAATTGACAACGACTTGGAGTTGGGATCAGTGGAAGAAGCCGAATTAGAAACCGCATACCATAATAAAAGATTAGTTCCGGTTTTGGCAATTGATGTTTCTCCTAGAAATTATTTGCTTGATTACGGTGTCTATGGTAAACAACAATATTTAGAAAATGCTTGGGAATGTATTGATTGGGATGTTGTGTTGAGAAGATTACCAATGAGATCTAAGCAAGTCATTACTATGTAAATAGAGTATTATATATTTCTGCAGTTTTTTAAATCCTTTTTCATTGTACATATAAAAATATATACATATATATATTCGATTAATTTACAAAAGTTATTATATTTAACCATTTCTATACAAAACGAACAATGCAATATACTATCGTCCTTAAAATATAAATCTCGCCTTTTTTTTTTTCTTAATTTTTAATAACTTTCTTGACAATTTTTTCCACTTCATCCCAATCATCAGTTGGGACTCTTGTCATTTCAACGTTTCCAAAATAATTCTTAATGGCCATCAAGATATCGTATGATCTCTTGTCATGGATGAAAGAAATAGATACACCCACTCTACCAAATCTACCAGTTCTACCAATTCTATGCAAATAAGTGGAAGGATCTGGCTTTCCGTTTCTATCTGTTGGCAAATCATAGTTAACCACCATTGAAACAGAAGCAATATCAATACCTCTTGCCAAAACATTTGTAGTGATCAAAACTTTTGATCTACCTTCACGGAAATCATCAATTAATCTATCTCTATCAGCAGTGTCTAAGGACCCATGTAAAACGGAAACTGTATGTCCTTCTTGTTTCATCTTGCCGTATAATTGATCAGCAGTGGTTTTCTTTTCCACAAAAATGATCGATGAACCAATTGTTAACAATCCATATAACTCACACAATACTTCGAATTTATGTTTTTCTGAATTACAATCCATGTACAATTGTTTGATTCCATCTACATTCAATTCTTCTTGTTTCAATTCCAAAGAATTTGCATTTGGAACGAATTTTTCAGCATATGCTCGAACTTCAGTTGGGAAAGTGGCAGAGAATAAAACCAATTGAGTTTCCTTTGGTAACAATCTTTTAACTCTAAGACATTGATCAGCCAACCCTTGAGCTTCCAACATATTATCAGCTTCATCTAATACAAAAACTTTCATCTTACTCACATTAATTTTTTTCTTTCTTGTTAAATCAACAACAATACCTGGAGTACCAACCAAAACTTGTGCATTGATTGCTTTACCTCTTTCATTAGCATCTGGAACCACCAATTGTGTTGTTATATTGGTGAATTTCCCCATGGTGGTAACAACTTCCAAAGTTTGTCTAGCCAACTCTCTAGTTGGTGCCAAACAAAGACATTGTGGCATTGCAATAGATGGATCTACTCTTGATAACATGGTTAATGAAAATGCTGCGGTTTTACCAGTACCAGATTGTGATTGACCAATCATATTTCTAGGTGGATTGGAAAGTAATAAAGGTAATGCCTTTTCTTGAATTTTCGATGGTTTATTGAATTTCATCGCGTATAATCCTTTTAATAATTCAGGTGATAATTGTAAATCTTCAAATGATTTAACTGAATATAATGGTGAGTTTGGATCAGCTTGTAAATCAGCTAATTTAACTTTAACTTCGTATGTAGATTTGATCAAATTTGAAGAATCATCCTTTTCTTCTGTTTTTGCCTTTTCATCTTCTTTGGTACCATCAGTAGTCTCCTCTACCTTTTTGGTTTCTTCAGTAGATTCTACCTTTTCCGGTTTAGATTCTTCCTTTTTTGTATCAGATTTATCTGCGGTCTTGCCTAATGAAAGACTGGAAAGTAATTCAGAAGCATCAGCTTCTTCTCTTTTATCCTTTTCGGTAGTTGACATTTGGTTGAAAGTCGGGCTGGTAAGTGAATTAAGAGTTCAGAAACTTGAAATTTTTTTTTTCGATTCTCGTTCTGGTGTTTCGCTTCCTTGATGAATATTTACTACCACATTTTTCGACTAAGTTAACACGACTAAAACAAATGCGAAACCAAAAAAAAACAAAAAATTGAAAAATAAAAGCCCAACGCGGGACTCGAACCCGCAACCTTGAGATTAAAAGTCTCACGCTCTAAGCCGATTGAGCTAGCTAGGCGACTTTTCAATGTGTAATGTAAAGAAGTGACTGTGTGAGAATGAACTGAACGGGAACATAACATACTACAAAGGAAAAACTATAAAATCCACAGAACAGAAAACCTAATCTTTTTATACATCTTTTTATAACTATCTTTTATTCAACTAATATACTTAATCTTTATCACCTTTTTACAATCAATTACATATACTACTTCTTTGAGATAAG